>JBAMJV010003304.1:0-70382 GCA_037951105.1 Echinarachnius parma
ATAGATAGATAGATAGATAGATAGATAAATAGATAGACAAAACATTAATAATAAACACCGTAAGAAAACATAGTTTACGAATTTTCGCCCATGGGGCTTTGTCAGGGTTTATTCTTTAGATAAATAGATAGATAGATAGATAGATAGCAAATGTAGACATAGCACGATTCACCATGGTGAGAGTGCTCAACTACATATAAAGACAGATAGATAGATGATTGTAAATTATGAGAGGAAGAGAAAGATGGTTATACATAGAGATTCCAAGAGAGACATCTCATATTAGCAGTGGTAGGGGGTGCAATGTACCCCCATAGTACCCCCTGGGGAGCCAGTAACCAACTGACTGTGCCACAACAAGGTCCTGCCATAGCAACTGTCAAGTCCGGTATCCCACGAAACCAGAGAACCTTGCGCAAACACGCCTAGCCAGAGGAAGATAGGCACGCCGGCCTCGCTCACGCTGAGAAATTTCCATTATGACTTTCTACTAAAATTAATTCCCTCCGTACGTATTATTTGTTGTTGGTGATTTTTTTTTCTTTCTTTTATCTCGTCTCTTTACAATGAGTAAGGTTACTTGCTCACCACACGCAATCATCATGCTACATCTGCATAAAATAATGAGGCAGTCGAACGTTATGTTGCTCACTCCTTTCCATCAAGAGTAGTAGGTATCCCGTCCTTGGCGATATATGCAGAGCTATTTTAGTGGCATTCACAACTGTGAGAGCAGGCATACTTTGCAATTCAAATTTTTCAAAAGATAGTGTACGTATGTAAAATTGAGGACTTGAATCAAGCACAGTCAATCACTTCCTTGGCATACAACAAGCAGAATGCTTATTTTCTTTGATACAAACTCATACTCAAGCCATTATATAGGCATAGAATAAGCACACAATAGGAATAAAATAAATAAAACCCCGTATGGCAATGTGAAGAATGCATTAAAGGCGAAGACTATTATATTGTCAAGAACGAACACATCGTCCGTGATTCTATTGTATCCAAACGTACGTGTGAATAGAATTTGCCACTCCTAGACGTTTGGCGCATACAGAACCATGAGGCAATGTTGGTTCTGTAAAGTGGTGGTTATTAATTGCACTGTTTATGAATTACACAACCCTTCACCCTGTTGGGCATCTATTTAATATCTTACAAAGGTATAAAAAACACATATATTTCTGTGTTGTTCTTTGCCTGGTGATCCCCTTTAAAGACCCACTTTTCCCTCTTTTGTAATTGATTATTAAGTTAACATCATGAAAGCATTTAGTTTTTTGTTGTATAATTGTATTTTTTGTTATTTTAGAAATCGCTATGATACCCGCATGAATAACATACTTTAAATCACAACAATTATTATTATTATTATTAATTAAGAGCAAGGTGAGGATTTCAAGGACAGAATGAAAAAGAAAGAAAAAAACATTGTCTTTTATTAAAGAAGAACAAAGGGACTGCAACTGAAAGTAGTAGAATTTGAGCAAGAACAGGGAGTAAGAATGCACTACTTGGCACATCGCTGGCAAAAGTATTCATGACAAAGTCCGTGAATTAAAGTTGTAAGGGGAAACCGGCCATTGATTTCTGCAGAGCTCTAGCCAGGACGATATGTGACAACGATAATGAAAAAGGCTAGAAAACGGAAAACAAATGGAAGGTTAAAGGGTGAAGATGTGAGTAAAAAAAAAAGGGATAGATGGAATTTTGTGTGAGCATTGTGTGTTTGAAAGATAAAAAGGGGGATGGGAGAAAATGACTGAAACAACAAACAAAAATGCTAGAAAATGTAACCATGTTTGGGGTGATTTTAAACATAATAGAGGAAAGATAGATTGTGTATGAAATTTTTTAAAAGGCAGAGAAGAAAAGAGAAGTGTGTAAGAGAATGTGGGAGGATGAAAAAAAGGGGAGGGGGGGGGGGGGGGCGCAGAGACAAAAGATGCTACATTCATTCTATGCTTTTGTGTGGCCACTATAGGAATGCTACTGAATGAACGCCGGATAGGGAAAGAAAATGTGAGGGGAAAAAGTATTAACAAAAGTGAGGGGAAGTACGGACGTGCAATGATGCCAAACTTGTTTTGCGCTCAGGGGAGATGCGGCGCGTGCTCGGAAACGGATCGCGTTACGGGTTGGGAATCGCGTCGCGTGGAATTCCATCCCGCCCGACCGCGAGAAGTTGATGGCCGGGATAATGAAATGGACTGGAGGGGAAGATGAGATAGGACGAAGTAAGAGACGGAGAGAGAGAGAGTGGAAGAGACAGGAGGAGATACTGTAGGTAATGAAACATGTCTAATCATTATTGAAACACCAGACAATGAGACACAAAGAAAATAAAACAGGGGGAAAAAAGGGTACTCAGGGTGCAACTTGGGGAAACTAAAACATGAGGTAAAAACATGTTGTCATACTGGAAAGGATGGAGTGGGAAGATGCGAGTCAAGAAAGTGAGTTACAGAGTAAGAAGATGAGAAGACTTAAAGGGATCTAGTAACTTTGTTGACATGTGCAAAAAGCGATGAGTGGTTGATACAATGTATATTGTTGTTATCTGATATGTCCACTGGGTGTTGTGTGAAAATTTCAAGTTAATTGGACGTTTTATGGCCGAGTAATGATAAAAAATGCAAAGTGATATTCACTATAACTCATTGCACTCACTTGTACACGGTTTCGCCGATCCAGAGGATAATTTAACATCTGAACACTTCAATCGTAAATATCTTTTTAACGAAACCTGTCCCATGCTTTTTTTTTTGTTAATACAAATACAACAAGGTATGAGGGAGCCGCTAGAATTTCAATTTGATTTTGAGGATTTGGACAATGTTACTAAGTCCCTTTAAAGATAGGTAATAAAACATGGTCGATCATTACTATAACAAAAACCCAGACAGTGAAAAAGAAAACAGATTGGGAAAACGGAGTGAGGTGGAAGAGAACAGATTAGTGATGGGCAATAAAATATCATCACACCTAAGACAATAACAAATTTTTAAAAATTGGAAAGAGAAAGTTGGAAAAAGCTTAAATTGTTTGAAAGACTACTAATTTTGATTTTCTTCTAACATGATTTCTCCCCAGATCACAGCTCGTTTATTTTCAAAACCATGCAGCCACGGATGGGTTTAGGTACAGGGCAATCAAAACAATAATGCACCAGTATTTATATTCATTCAGAAATATTCACGTTAAAAACATGAACAAAGCGAAGACAGATTCCAACTGAACAGCAATTGATGTCCCTGTTTAACTTAAAATCAAAACAAAGCAGTGTCTTTAATAAGGAAATATCTTTTTAAATACAAATTGATCAGAACTTGAATATTACTTATGATATTGAGAACGGCGACAGATCCTAGCCACATAGCCTTGCCTCCCCCCCCCCCCCCCCCCACCCCCCCCCCCCCCCCTCCCCTTAATCAGATTATGTTTTTAACATTCAAATGGAAAATTAAACTTAAAATTCAAGCTCCAACCGAACAACAAGGTGTCTTTAACAGGTTTGACCGCGAGTAGTCGGGACGCGAATGCAATGGGAAGACTATAATCAATGGCAGGGAAAATGGAAGGTAATATATGAATCGATGCAAATCAATGGTGTGCTGTTAGGTTGTGTGCGATGCTAAATGGACACGTATTGATTGTAACCCGATGTGTGATTACATTGTGTGTATAAAACAATTCAAGGAATGCGCAACATTTTTTGTTTTCATTTCATTAGATTAAACAATTTTGTTCGTAAATTGTGTTTAAAAAACAACAATAACAATACAATGACTATATCGACTGCATAAATTAAAAGAACATGGATATAGTATCAAGCTAAATTCTTTTGATAATCAAATGTGAAAATTATTACATTATCGGAAGGTACCTATAACTATGCAACACATATCAATTTAATTGATTAAAATGTTCACATACAAAAATTGTATATAAAATTGTTGTATAATCAAAGGAGTAATCCTGCATTGATCTAATAAAAACAAATTATTGTATTCTGTTGCTGAATTAAACTATCATACTAGTACTTTGATTGTCGGGGGCTCTTTGTATTTTTAGGTTTTTATTGTTACACATTAATTTTGTATAATAATAATAATAATAATGGTGGCTACTTATATAGCGCACGTTCCGTCTTTCGACGATCGCGGCGCATCACTATTATTACCCCGGTCATCGGATACATACTGCACTCAATCCAGCACACAAAGAGCACATTTTCCACTCCCTGGGGAGCATTCAAGCTAAGTAACTCTGTTCCATCCTTCCGGGTATTGTTTTTTTCTTTCTGGTATGTGGTTTGCATGTGTGGGGGGGGGGGGGGGGGGGGGGGGGAGGGGGGGGCATGGTTGGGGTTAGACTTAGTGTCAGCCCCCAGCCCTGCTGTAGCAACACCACTGTGATATAAAATGCATGTTGTGGGACCAGCCAGTAGCCCCAGGTTGGTTGCAGGTGGCCTATGGTGATGAACCGTGGCTGGGAAATCAATGATTAATGAAGCCGGTTAATTACTGAGATGGAATCAAGCCCTCATCGATTGGCCTCCCTCGCTCTCCCGCATACCCACCTGCCTCCGATCATCATTAATTCACTTGCCGCATTCTAAACAAAGGTGATACTGTTATCCAATATCGTCCTATTATGCAATTCTAACTTCCTAAAGCAAACTTACAGTATATAACCCTGTATAAAACATTTTTTAAGGGATTGTTGAGTTTTGGTATAGAGGGCGCTGCACAAAATAATTTTTGTTGTGGGGTAATGAAAAACTGAGTGTCAAATTACTGGAACCGGGTGGATTGTTTACACAGTCTACGAAGATTTCAGAATCTCAAAGGGAATGGGGAACGGGTTAACCAATGGGTTAAAGGGGACCACCAGGCAAAGAACAACACATAATTATATGTTTTGGTACCGTTTTGTGATATCAAATAGATACCCAACATTTCGCAAAGGGTTGTGTTATTCATAAACAAAGCAATTAATTACCACCACTTACGGAACCACTATTATTTCCTGGTTCTGTACGGGCCAAACATTTGCGAGTGCGCCAATGCTATTCACGCGTACGTTTGGAGACAATAGAATCCCGGACGATTCGTTCGCTCTGGACAAAGTAGTCTCGTACATGCAGACCCGTGAATGCGTGCTTTAGAATGATGCGTTTTCCAATTTTTATTTTTTTTCTTCCTGGAAACATATTTTTGTGAACTTGTTGATGGAATGGAATACTAAAGATGTTACCTTTCATTTATAAGAATATTATTTTGGGGTGATGGTACCCTTTAAGGGAACGTGTTAACCAATGGGTTAAGGGAATGGGTTAACCGATGGGTTAAGTTAACCCTAATGTTTTTTTTCTTTATACCACTGGCAATAAATGATGCAGATCTCGATTTAAAGTACTTGCATTCTGACCCCCGGGGGATAGGAGAGGATCGAGGTAAGCACTTGGAACGCTGCGTATATGCAGGCTTTCTTCCCACTTGACCCTGTTCTGCAAATGACGTGGCATCATTACATAGTCAACTCCCTTGTACTTCACAACAACAACATAAAATGAAGTTCTTGATATTTGATATTTCTGGTCACTTTCTCTCTGTTTAAAATTTTAAAAATTAGTAGGAAGAGTAAGGACTATTAAGAGAGATAGAAATAGAAAGAAGGAAAGACTGACAGACATAAAGGATGAGAGAGAAGGAGGGAGAGAGAGAGACAGGTACACAGACTGACATACAGAAAGAATGAGAGAGAAGGAAGGAGAGAGACAGGTAGACAGACTGACAGACATAAGGAAAGACATAAAGAAAGAGAGAGGGAGAGGGGGAGACAGATTGACAGACATACACAAAAAAGAAAGGAAGAAAGAGAGAGAAGCCTCAAAATCTTGTTCTAAAGAGTTAAATCTAACCCCAGGTTATTCAAGTCCATGGGGAAACATTGAAGTTAACACACGGTTAGTAATATAAAATATCATTTGAGTCCATGTCCATCTAATTTGAATACTAAAAAACAAACATTATGGAATCATGGGTATATAGTATGTATTCGAGTACATAATAGGTTATCTGCAATGAGGTACAGTACAACCTCGTTTCAAAGAGCTTTCTTTTAACAAAACCCTCTCAAAACAAGGTAGTTTTACTACCAGTACAAGCTTTTTATAATCTTTTGTGGTTTTTTAACCCTAATATAACAAGGTAATTATCATGGTTCCCAGCTCCTTGTTTCAACAAGGTTCCACTGTATAACTATATAATAAACAGGGTACAAGGGAGGGTGCCATGTTTAAGCACATGCCCCATGTCCTGTAGCCTTAATGTTACAGATCTTCTCAATGCCCACAAGTCGCTTGGAAGGAATGCTGGTTTGCATTGTATCCTATGACGGGGTAAAGTGCTTAGAGATGATATTGTATCATATTAGGCGCTATATAAATCAAAACCTTTACTATTAGATGTGGGAGTGTCGTGGTATATTGGTACTTCGTCTCTAAATACGAGGGTCGTGGGTTCGATTCCCAGCCACTGCAAGTGTGTCCTTCAGCAAGATACTTTATCCACATTTGCTGCTCTCAACCCAGGTGTAGTAAATGGGTACTTGGCAGGAATTTATTCCTTGAAACGCCTGAGCGCTTGAATAAGGCTGCTCGGCTAAAGCCAAGGTAATAATGCTCTGAGCGCTTTGAGACTTAACTGTAATAAAGCGCTATATAAAAATGGACAATTATTATTATTATTACTATACCATAGAGGTATCATGTTATGCTAGAAAGGCGCGCTCATGGCACAAGTCCACCTGTTCTGGAGACATGCCACTGAATTCTTATGGCCTAGTCCCACTGCATTGTTGCTGCACTGAAGTCTCCAATACAATGTACATAGGTACATATGATGATGAAGATGGTAATGGTGATAGTGATGATGATGATGATGATGATGATGATGATGATGATGATGATGATGATGATGATGATGATGATGATGATGATGATGATGATGATGATGATGATGATGATGATGATGATGATGATGATGATGATGATGATGATGATGATGATGATGATGATGATGATGATGATGATGATGATGATGATGATGATGATGATGATGATGATGATGTTGATGGTGATAGTGATGATGATGGTGGAGTGATAGTGATGATCATAATAATAAAAATGATTATGATGATGAGAAGCAGGATTTAAGATATTTAAGATGAAGACGGTGATGATTATCATAAAGATGGTCAAACATGCCACAACTGTGGAAGAACAAGGGTTATCATTTTTGTAATTATACTATTTCACAGCTAAATTAAAAATAGTCCTGAACTTGAAAGCAATTATTTTTGAAAGAGCAATGATTACACATTTAATAAATCTCCCCTTCCTTCACCATTCTCATTCTGTGCTTTATTTGAGATGTATACCACACATACAAGACTACAGTATACGCACTACAATCACACATATATCCACACACTGAATCTGCTTCATAAATCATAAACAATATGTATCCGATATTTAACAAATCAAATAACTCCTCATTCTACTAAGAGGCCCACACCACAGGCACACGATGCTTCTACATGGAAGACATCCTGCACGTTATATTTTTCTTTCACTGTGAATTGTAACACGTTTTATTGAACCTCAGTGATGGCAAATACACCAAACTGTTCATGGCAGCTAAATTCAAATCAGAATTATCTATGCAACTCACTCTTGAATAGTACCACCAATGATATCAACAAACTATTAAACATATCAGATAATCCATCTAAATCTCATTTGTTTGACTGTTTTCATTTGAATGTTATATTTAACTTTGTTTTAAAACCCAAATTTCCATATGAGATGTTTGTGCAATAGAAGTGCAATAGATGCTCTTGTAAATACATTATGTACGCTATAAAAACATTTCATCATTATCATAATTATTATTATTATTTCTATCATTTGTATTCTTGACTATTATTACTTCTCTTGAAACAACATATTGTGACTGTTGATCACAAGATGTACATGTGCTCGTACTCACCCAACTTCTGTATCTGTTCTATCTGGTGTTCCTGATATTTGGACAGACGAAGCCTGTTGTCCATACTATCCTCCATCTAATAGCAATGCCAAATCAATCAAATCGTTTCACCAAAAAAAAGGGGGGAGCAAAATTCTCTACAGGAGACACCAGTTTCTACCAAGTTGAGACTACAAACTCGGGAAAAATCTACCGGTATAAAAAAAAAAATCACCACTCTAGCTACATGAAAATGTGAGCGATCCTTTCCGCATTATTTCCTTAAATTTCTGCCCGGTCCTGTGTGCTTATTTTCCGGCGAGGTGTTTTTATAGAACTATAGGGGTTCCTCTTTAGTCTTTACTGTTATTTCCCCCTCACGGTCGTTTGGTAGTGATGCTATCCGGTCTATCCAGTCTACACACCTTTGCGAACAGTCTGCCTGCGTAGATGCAGATAAGCGATGAGATGCGGTGCATTGGGGCTCACTCATGGCACGGTGAAATCACGCATCCGCTCCGCTCAGCTCAACAACGCTATTCCGAGCATTATTTCATGTGTGTATATTTAGATGGGTGTGTGTGTGTGTGTCCCTGTGCCTGTGCCTTGACCATGGGTGTGTGTGCTTTAATACACTGAGATGCGCTCCTTTCCCCGCTCTCCCCCTCTCTCTCTCTTTCATTTAAATGTTATGTGTTACGGTGTATGTGTGTGTGTGTGCTCGCTTACACAGGGGTGATACCAGGCTCCTATGCTTTTTATTTGTTACCTCTCCTCCTGTCTCCCTATTTCTCCCCGTTTATCTGTCTGTCCACTTTGTCTCTGTTTATCTCTCTCTCTTTACTGCAGTGTGTATGCCTCATGCATGTGTAATGTGTGTGTACTCAGAGATGATCAGCTATGCTTTTTATTCTCTTTCTCTCTCCTCTTACCAAACCCCCTCCCCTTCCTCGCCCCACTCTACCTCTCTCTCTCTCTCATTTAAATGCAGTGTGCATGCCTGTATGTGGTGATTGCTTGTGTGTGTAAACAGTGTGAGTTAGTACATCTATTCATGAGCAAAAAATAAAGAGAGAAGGAGAGAGATGCTTTAAGCGGAACTTCATATTACATACATGTATGCCTGTGTATACACTGAATTTATTAGCTAGATATATATTCATGCACAAGCTTGCCTGTGTGTGTCGGTGTGTGGGTACACCGAATTTATTAGCTATGTGTGTGCTAGTGTGTATGTGGGTGTGTGTGTGTGTGTGCTTGTGTGTTCGTGTATGCACCGAGTGTGTGCATCTATTCATGAGCCCAGAGAATGAGATGCTAGATGCTCCCCCGCATCCACCGAGTCACGGGAGCAAGCCGCTCTCACCCATGAGGACGCATCGCAATGGTGATGGTGGGTGCATGCAGACACACTTACCAATGCATTGAATTAACGACATGTACGCTGAGGTGCTAGATAGTATGCATACAGAGGTACAGACTGAACATGCATGTAAAATGTATTAAACACACACACACACACAAGCCCATACATACAGCTTTAGTAATCAGTAAATGTAGTGAAACAAATGTATTGTCTGTGTGGGTGTGTTTGTGTGAGCATTTATGTTAATGTTTGTGTGCGTACCTGTGTGAGTGTGGGTAAGAAGATATAAATGTAGGAGTGTGCGCATTTGTGTATGTTTGTGTGTATGTGGGTGCATGTGTATGTGTGCATGTATATGTTTGTGTATGTTTGTTAATGTGTGTGTTTGTATGTAAGTGCATGTCTGCATGATTTATTTTATTTTATTTTTTCCCCATCTTTGGTGCAGCTAACCTCACATTAAATTCAACCAACTATCTAACATATGTACGCCTTTCAAACGTAATGGGGCACAGACTACAAAATGAGGATTTCATTTGGTTGGCGATGTTTGCGTGGGGGGGCCGCCGCCGTGACTAGATTTAGATGATGACGATGAGGCCTTAATACAGTGCCTCAGCTGGGATTGAGGGTCAGGTTGGGGGATGCTAGACTATAAACAGACGTAATGCTTACATTTATCAAATACATCACAAATCATATATTGATTGTTTCAAGGAGATTATATTGAGAGTACCGTGTACTTATAAACCCACTGAAGACAAGTTTATTTTGGTATGAACATGCAGCTTTGATTGAATTAAAATAAAGAGCTACATGTATGTTAAGATGAAGTCAACTTGAAACAAGTTTATTTCATTTCCAATTACTAAATATCTACTTCGAACTTACATTATAACATACTTACATTAACTAACATTTTCTATCAAACTTAATGCGAAAAGCATAACTGCTATAATCAAGAATTTACCAAAATATATCAATTTGTGAATTAACTGATCAATGGTAAATTATCATAGTCATTTCTCAATCTCTTCGAGCTCAATCCAAATACACAAAATTCTAATTGTTTTTTTTTATGAAAATGTGTTTAATAATTGCTACCCATCATCATACCATCAATTAAAAAACAAAACAAACAAAACAAGGATCAAATATCACCCTTCTTGTATGTAACAAGAACAAAAACATGCAGTCCCAAAGTAAATGGAATAAGGAACCATGATACTGAATTTAATACCATCTCTTAAGACTCCTGAAAATATTTCATCAATTTTTTATGCCGCCATGAAATGAAGGCAACTAAAATATTTATTTCTAATACTGTTTAATTTGCATTCATTAAAAGGCAGCTCATCATGCATAGTTAAAAGGTACTCTCAAGTACTGACTCGCAAGTTTTCTCTTTTTTTGTATGTTACTTTCATAAAATATATACAATACAAAAAGCACAGTTGCTCTGCAAAATATCTAGAATTCCCTGATTTTCCACAATAATTATTCAGACACGTTCAGTACAATTGTGCTTTAATTTTTTTATTTTAGGGGGCTACTTTTCCAATCTGATGGATATCCAGAAATTGTTCACATAATACCATATGGTAATTTTAGGGGCTACCTACTGATTTCAGGGGGCTATTTTGAAAATTAGGGGGCAAAATCGCCCTCAGACCCCATATATTTCCTACCCTGATTTGAAGTATAATCAAGGAGTTACTACATATATGGGTACTCATTTTTTAATTAAAATATTAAGAGAACAAATGAAAGGCTAGAAATGTAATTATGTCAATGCATGTGGAATAAAAGCAAATCAAACTATAATTAGAACATAATTTGTTCCTCATATTATTTGTGCACGAGATCACAACATAATTTGATTAACTGCTGAATCTACACTTTCACATTATCACTGTCAACATGAACTGTATAACATACACTTATTATGCAATGCCATTCACCATAAATTCTGCATCTGTCGCTAACCAGGCTAATCATGATAGACAAATTTTATTTTCCTACGCATGAGTGGTGTAGCTATGGGGTGACAGAGGGGGGGAGGAATTGCCCCCCTGGTGGGGACATCTTGCCCCTTACTACCCGCGCCCCCTAGTATTTAAACTAAAGAAGGAATACAAAACAACACTCTTTTTCTTTACTCATATATAGAATGATGCTCTTTCTATTCTACATGACCTGCAGGGAAAACAATGCATGGGAGCTGCAAAGGTGATTTAGCACCAAAAATGCCCTAATTCTGAAATAGCCTGCCCCTCCCCCCATTACGAAAGAGCCCCAATTAATTAATTATCACAGATCACTATGCACAAGGATTTCAGGAATACTTTTCACCTAAGTAGTAGCCACCATCCCCCCCCCCCCCTTAACCTGGCTCTGTAGACAATGGCTATCCCCTTCTGCACCACCCCCCCCCCCCCCCCTCCCACACACACAGTTCTGTAGACATTGGCTTACAAACTGCTTTGTGCTGCTGTCCAATCCAGAGACTAAGACCTCAATTCATGTGACAGAAAGTGATCTCATAAATGTCACGCAACATTCATCACACATACATTGATTAAAAACAAACACAGGTAATTGGGTACGTGATGACATTAAAGAGACAAATTTAAAGGTACCAGGGCGAGTAGCAGGAGCTAGTGCTTGCAGAAGAATTTAATTAGGACGAAATTGCCTCAAACAAATGTTATTTATTGCAAATGAAAATGAAAAATAATAAATAAATAAATTGACAAAAACACCCACAGAAAAAAAAAACCTAAAAGTATATAAACTAGTTTATACTCTTGAAATCATCTCTCTTAAAAATCATGACAAACCATTATTGGAGAAACAGCAATCAGTTATTAATAAAAAAAAAAAGCATGATAAAAATAATAATGAAAGCCCAGGAACATTACAATTTTATCTCAAGAGAGTCCAAATTTATAAGTCATATTTTGGTGGACCAATTGGGCGACTTGATTTCAAACTGACATTGACAGCAGTGGGAAATAATCTTCAGTCTATTATTTCATGCCTTTCATGTCAAGCATTATAATGTACATAATCACAGTTTTCATAAATAAAAGGAGTACAAATTTGTATTATAGACATTTTGAGGGTTAGTTAAATTGATGTTCCTGGCCATCAAACGTGATATCAAATTATTTCAGTGGCCCAATCGGGCAACTAGCAAAAAAACGGTTAGTGTGAAGCCCTGTAAACGGAGGATGCGGTTAAGACGAGTTATGGAAAAGAGGAAACAAATGGCACTCAAAAAAAATCATTAAAAAGGTTTCCAGTAAAGTGTGATGCACCCAAACCACAGACAAAAACTAATGATATTTGCTGTTTATAAATTTAAGCTTCCTTTCAGCAATGTTTTACGCATGAATTGTTTAATACAATTGAGGGAAAATCTAACATGAATTTACTTTGCAGAAAAGGATAAAAGGAACTCTGCGTGGTAAACCACACGAGCTTAATAGAGTGATGGGTGTAACCACTTGTCTTCAAAATGTTTTTACAAAATAGAATATAATTAATGACTGGAAACCGTTTTAAGAGATGTGGTTAAAATGCTTTTATAATAATTACAGGTAAAAGAAAAACAATGTGACAAGTTTGGAAGGCACTTTTTTATTTTTTTATTCAGAAATGTTTATCTAACAAAACATGTAACAATCCATTGTACATGTCGAAATCTCCTCTTTTTTTGTAATGAATATTTAAATATTATTTTCATCCATACTCATTCTTTCCATTATTCCATGGGTATAACCACTTGTCTTCAAAATGTTTTACAAAAGAGAATATAATTAATGACTGGAAACCATTTTAAGAGATGTGGTTCAAATGCTTTTATAATAATTACAGGTAAAAGAAAAACAATGTGATAAGTTTGGAAGGCACATATTTGATTTATTCAGATATGTTTATCTAACAAAACATGTACACGCATCCATTGTCCATGTCAAAATCTCCTCTTTTTTTGTAATGGTTATGAATATTTAAATATTATTTTCATCCATACTCGTTCTTTCCATTTTTCCAAAATTTTACTTGCCCAAATGGGCAAATAAGTCTACTGGAATTGTTAACAGTTTTCTTTGTTTGGGGCAACTAGATTCAGGTTTCAGGCCAATACAATTATACAAATCTTGATTTTACTTGCCCAACTGTATGGGCCACAAGGAAAAACAATGGGTGGAATTCACAAAGGAGGTTTGTAGGAGGTTTGTACAAACCATGGTTTGACCATGGTCTACATCTATGGAATGCTGTTCGTATACAACTTACAAGTAAATTGTTAATCAACATTGTTAGCAAGTAAGGAGTTTACATTCCTTCTCCATCAGTTTACAAATGGCATTCCATAGATGTAAACCATGGTCAAACCATGGTTTGTACAAACCTCCTACAAACCTCCTTTGTGAATTCCACCCAAATTGTCTAGAGATAACCTGATGAATGCTGATCAACATTATGGGAATTTCAAATCTTCCAGGTTCATGGGTTTTCTTACGACTTGACACACTCTTTTTACCTCTAATTTGGTAGGACCCTGCAATATCTCACTTGGTACTCTGTTAATTCTCATGGTATTAAGTACAATATTATGGAATATAATATATTGGATATTTTGTGACTTATTTTTCTTTGGTCTTCAAATTAAAGTTTTCTTTGGTCTTCAAATTAAAGTTTTCTTTGGTAGGTGTTAAACTAATTTGTATTTACTTATTGTTTATTTTGTACAGTAAATTCGATGTGTTTTACTTTGTCGTATTTTAAAAGGCTTCCATTGTAAACCGACTTGTTTAATCTTCAGACTGTTTACTAAGTGATTTTTTTTAAATACCAAAATTTAAAAACAAAGCAAATTATTAAAGCTCATACTGACATAAACACAAATACACAGATACGGACACAATTATACATTACTTGCATACACTGATCATATCACAGGCTACTTTTAAATTCATACAAACTCATTTATATTTTATTCTTCTGGAAATCACCTTTTCCAACCGGGGGGAAAACATAAAACTGGAGATATATGAGCCCCATTAAATGCCGGCCTTGTCATTAGCCGGTTTTGTAATGACAATTTTGCCCAAGATATCGCCTACGCTGACTGGTAAATGAGAAGACTAAATGCTGATGGGCCGCTATATAAATACGGAGTGCCGAGATTAGCCTAAAATTGTTTTCCTTTTTCTTTTTCCAGAGTATAATTAGATGGCATTTTCTAGCGCAACTAATCACAATTGCAAACACATTTTGCATGTAACCTCCATCAGTGCAACCAGCGGAATAAATGTGTTTTCCAATATAAATATTTTCAAGAAAAGGACTGTTTACTTTAAGATTAACTTTTTAAATACATTTATTTTGATTAGATTCAATAAAAATGTTTTCAACATTCTTCATAAACTAACGCAGATAATAAAATGCAAGGAAAATATTAGTAACGCTTAAACATTTTCTAAAAGAAAAAGAAAAAAACACAATTCATAAAGCTCAATAAAACTATACACAAAACAAATAGTCAAAATTCTATAACTAAAGAATACTGTACGCTCAAAATACACAGTAATGTATCTAAAGCAAAAATCCAATCTTAAAAAGACTTCTTTTTATAACAAACATCTCTACTGCCATTGCAACATATATAACAAAAAGGACAACGAAATGAAATCCAATAACTATGAAAATACACAAGAAGACACGAGATGATGAATCCAATTGCGTACAGTTAATCTCCTTCGTGACTTGAGGTGCCGATAGCGGCACCCCGAGTAATGCTTAGGAGTCTCTATATGAGATGATCGCCCCTTTATGAGAAACAAATGCCCCCGATTTCCATACGAGATGATTGCCCTTTATTGGAATCAAATGCTCAGAAATGAGAATGGAGCCAGCCGAGTGGGCTCGATCTGTCTTATGTGCAAACAACATTTCAAGCATTTGAACAAGATGACTTTTTAATTTTACATACACAAGGGATAAAAAGGGATAAGTATATTAAAAGGGACTATGATGATTGCTGCTTGGGCTACAGGGTGGTAAGGGGGCAATTTTCCCCTAAAGTGGGGAAAATGTGTGCCCCCCCCCCCCCCCCCCCCCCCCCCCATACCCTCCCTCACTACAACAACATTTATGGACAAATTGAATACAAATATTCACTTTTTGTTCTTGGAATAGGCTACCCTTTCATTGGAATTCTTGCCCGCCCCCCATTCCCTACCCCCCCCCCCCCCCCCCCTCTTACCGCAGTTCTAATCCTTTCTATGCCCTCGTATCTATCTATTAAACTTGGTTTTTAAAAGCCATTGAGTAGGGAAATGAAGTATTCAAGTCAGTTGCCTGTTTGCCTGTGGGGAAGGGGGTATACAGAGTATTTGCATTAATGGAAAATATATTAAGTTTAAATGTAAAGAGCTACCACAGTGTTGGCTCACACAAGTTTATCTAAAAACCAGTTTAACCCATTTAATGCAATTTAATTTAACACAACACAGGTATAATATGCATTTTCTATAGACACTACCCCAAGAATTTTCGGATGCAGTACTGAATGAGTAGATAAATACTACATAGCATTCAGAAATGTGACTGCTACTTTTTCATTTCGGTCTGTAGTGGTAAATTGGGAGGGGGAGTAAGAAAACCAGTCCAGACACTTTTTTTTTGTTTTGAATTCCTCAAAGCCCAATTCTAACTTCAATTTTAAGGAGATACAGCTACATGCAGCGATACATAAACAGATATCAGCCATGGTAAAGTGACGACAAGTTCTACTTAATATCTGGCGTCAGACACAATTTTCTCGACCCAGCTCACGTTTCTAAATAATAGTTTTCTAGAAAATTAATTTGTGTCGGAGACTGACAGGCTTCTTATTGTCTAGAAAATGATGGCCAGAAAATTCTCACTCAGAGCTGTTGTATGTACAAACGCAAGACACTGTATGAATGCGTGCTTTTCTGTTTCTGTTTTCATAGAAATCAGGTATCTATAGTTGCCATGGCAGTAGCCTTATTCCATACTTTAATATCCATATCATCAAAAATAGATCTAATTTCTATGTGGTTCTATGAATATGGGCCCTGGCTCCAAAAGCAATGGATTAAAGGGAACCACCACCCCAAAAATAATATTCTTTTAAATGAAATGTAATAGTTTTAGTAGTGCATTCCATCCAGTCCATCAACAAGTTCAGAAAACTTTTTTACAAACATAATTCTTTTAAATACATTGAATGTAAACTTATAATGCCAATTTCTTCAAAAACATGAATTACCGACAAGTGCAGGGTTTTGCTACATGTAGGCCCAGTCACAAATATCTCCACTGAGAGAGTGGGGCGGTACAGCAGAGAGGGAGACCATTACGCCAAGGAGGTACTAGCCTAGTACCTCCTTGATTACGCACGTTTTCAGCCAGTCACTACTTACTCTTGCACTATCGCCATTAGCCCCGGAGCCACCGTAGGGCCCTCTCAGTAAAATGTCTTAATTTGCTGATTGGACGTGGCTACAATATTAACTCCCCCCCCTCCCCTTCCTCCCTCCCTCTCCTTCCTCCTCTTTCCTCTCATCACTTGCAGCGTGTTCACACACACACAATTTTCATCCCAAAATCATGACTAAAAAATCATGACTAATGAAACGTCATATAAAGAATCATGATTAACGAAACTAACAAACGTTCACACACACAAAAACAAGATCCCAAAACAGCTGGCATTCAGCTGCACGAAACATTGTATAAGTGCGCAGTTTGCTACTGCACAGTGTGCTGTCTTTTTTCTGTCTGCTGTCACGTTAAGCCACGCCCCGTTATACGAGTGTCGTATAGCGAATCATGATTAGCGAATCGACCGGGCGTTCACACACAAAACGAGCGTGATTCTTTAGTCAGCTCTCGTACGAAACGATGCTCAAACCCCCGTTTCGTTAATCATGATTCTTTATACAACGTTTCGTTAAGTGAGCGTTCAGACACACAATTTCCGACAATTTCCGTCGTATAGCTAATCAGGAGCCGACTAAAGAATCAGCTCTTGATTAGCTATACGATGAAATTTTTGTGTGTGAACACGGGGTTGGAGACAAGTAGGGGCAAGATGATGAGCAGTAGACCTTGAATGTGGTGGAATTCATATATGAGGGGTACAGTACCTCCTACAACTATATGATGTATACATGTATATATATTGAATCTAATTACTTTCTGGCAAAATTTACTTTGATAAGATAATTACACTGACTCAACCGTGGTAGTGTTACTTTTTTCTTTCTTTTTTTAGACATGCAAGAATGTTACCATTAAATGTTTTGAGCTTTTAATTTATTTGCAAGGATTTTGTTTCATCTTCTAAAGTTATCATGTTGCACTTTTTAAAACTACTCTGAATTAGATTTTGTATTTCGCAATAATTTTACAATTATTATTTGTGTGTTTTTAAATTCCTATGTGTTGTTCTCCTTTACGTAAAATGAATAGAAATTATAATAACACGCATGAAAATCATAATGTTCACATCTTGCAGTGAATACCAATTTTAACAAACTTAGGTATATCAGAAACTGTTAAAATCTTCAATTTGTGTTCCGGTTCAATAATAACATATATTTCTACAAATTTTGTTTAAAAACACGTTTTGTATGAATTTATGAAGGAAAATAAAAAAAGGGGGGAAGGAGGAGGCCCTTTTTTCTTTCTTTCCTTTTTTCAAAATGTATGCTCGGCACATTTTCAAGATGTCCGGCCGGGCTATTTTTGTTTTTTTTCTTCCGAAAAAGATCAAGTATGTTTTTTTTTTGTTAGGCGGCCTCAAAAATGGAAGCGGGCAGGGACGCTAAACATGATTTTTTTTTTTTTGCCTAACATATATATGATACAAGTATGATAAATTCTATTTCATCAACCAATGCGGAAGTAATTCATGCTCATTATAACCTATTGATTATGGCTTCAAGATGGACTAGAAAAAGAAGGAGATAATTGCATTACATAAATCTTCAAGGTCTAATGGCGAAATATAATCTCACATACCCTTTTCATACTAGATAAATCTTAAGTTGGACCTTTTCTATAATTGTCACAAAGTGGTCTTAGATGCGAAAAATACTCAGACAAGGCTAAATCTCACCAAATGGTCCATATTTAGACTAGTCTACCTGGTCCCATTTTCATAAAATCCAACTAGCTTTATAGTTACATGCTAAACTTGTCTATTTTTGATGACTTGGCTAAGAATTAAACACACACTCTTTTAGTTGCTAACTGAGTGGGTATCTCGAGCTCACCCAGCTAATCCTACATGTAGTTGGGGACTAGGAAAACTTTTTGTTGCTCACTAACTCTGTATCATTTGATGTACACTTAGCATGGAACTAAGCTGTATATTGGGCCAGGTCATTAAAAAGCAAACAGTGCAGGACCGGTATGCTTTGTAGCTTGTACAGCGTGAAATAAAACAAAACTGTTCTAAATTTAACAATGAACCATGTGACTGGATATGACCAATCATGTCAAATGAATAGAGTCATTTGATTGTTTTATACTGCTTATCTTAATTTGATTTGTTTTGATTTTATTTATTTATTTTCTACATTTCGAATTTAAGTCATTATATTGACAATCCTTGTACACAAAATAAAACAATTCTATGTATATTTCAACATATTTGATATTCAATTGTATACATGTCAATTGTTATTAAAAATGCAGAGGAGCCAATTGAGAAAGCAGAGCTTATTTATATAAAATGCCCCTTAAAAATTTAATTACAGTAAATAAATTTGGTTATGTGTGTAAACCGGTATATGACAAGTCATTGACAATACAAAGTTAAAGGGATCTAGTAACCTTTGTGACATGAGCAAAAAGTGATGAATGGTTGATAAAATGTGTATTTTTGTGATCTGTCAACAAGTAATGTGTGAAAATGTCACTTTGAATGGATGTAATATGGCCGAGTAATGACAATTCAAAATGATATTCACTTAGTCATTGCACTGACTCAATACAGAGTTAAAACTACATGAATGAAGTGGATAATAAAAAATCTGAACACTTCAATCTTAAATATCTTTTTAACGAAAAGGAAATTTGAAGGAAAAAAAAACCTGTTCCATGCATCTATTGATAATACAAATCCAACAAGGTATGAGAGGACCACTAGAGTTCTAAGTAAGTTGTGTGGATTTGGACAATTGTTCCTTCTAAGATCCCTTTAATGTGAAAGGGTATGGGGCATTCAATCTAGGTAACGTAGTAACCTTGGCCTTGCAAAGTGGACACGCTTATTACATTAATTCCACTGTAAAAAAAAACCCTCGCTTGGGTGAACCAAGACAGCTGATAATCAAGTTAGACTAAGATGATTTAACTCATTCAGGACTGGTAAAAAAAAAAACTCTGGCTAGGGTCTATGGAGAATGCATGTTGTAGAAAATCAAATCTTTTAATGGGGTTAACCATCAACATGCATGCATACAAAGCTTTGAGATATATGTCATTGAAATCAATATTACAAACAATTGTATCCACATAACTTAAAGTAACTTAAAGGTTTGATATCAATCTAAATGTATGTTGGCTACATCAAATCTGAAGATCAATTTAATAATTGTATGATATTTTCCTCAACGAAAGCAGTTTGATCAAAAGGATGCTTCAATGATACTTATTCTAAATTCAATTAGTGTATTTCCAAATTAAATCATCTCATCAATCTTATCTATTTGATTTAGGGATAACATTTCATCGCCATAGACCAAAGCCTGACCAGTCCTGAATGCAGTGCTCAAAATTAGCATCTAGGCCCGATGGCCACTCAAAATTGGGCCATCAAATTTCATTGATGCTATATTTCTCTGGCCCAAATGAGCAACCACATATAACAGAATTTGTTATGTTTTTCTTTGTTTGGGGCCACCAGATTCAGGCTTCGGGCCAGTAGATTTTGAGAAATCTGGTTTGTACTTGTCCGACTGGGTCACAAGGCAGAAAAGTTAATTTCTCACATTTTCTTGCAACAGGTTTACACAACTCAATATCAAGAGAGGCTCTATCATAATATTCTTAATTTACAAATAGAATTGACTCCAAGATAAGACTCCATAGTCTGGATGGCTCTTGGGCCCCCCTCTCCATGCAAGTGATTGCGCATTAATTAAGTCGCTTTGGCCACGAGATAAAGATATTATCTGAAACGAAAATCAAACAATCCCACAACCAAATCCAAGAATTGCATCTAAGAAAGAAGTCAGTGCCCAATGATTGGAAAAAAAAGAGTCAAGCCAATTTTCTATGATGAGTATATGGCCATTAAAATGACCACACAATTAATATAAGTACAGTTAAACTTGTGTATAGTTACCACCCAAGGGAAACAAGAAAGGTGGCCACTGTATTCAGGTGACCTCTATAGACAGGTTTTTATAACATTGCTTTCCTCTGCAGGGGAACGTGTTTGGTGGCCACTATAGGCAGGTTTTTACTGTTTATAGGCAGGTTGGCTGATATATACAGGTGGCCACTAAGACAGGTTTGACTGTATATAGGCAGGTTGGCTGCTATAGACAGGTGGCCACTAAGACAGGTTTGACTGTATATAGGCAGGTTGGCTGCTATAGACAGGTGGCCACTAATACAGGTTTGACTGTATATAGGCAGGTTGGCTGCTATAGACAGGTGGCCACTAAGACAGGTTTGACTGTATATAGGCAGGTTGGCTGCTATAGACAGGTGGCCACTTAGACAGGTTTGACTGTATAGGCAGGTTGGCTGCTATAGACAGGTGGCAACTAAGACAGGTTTGACTGTATATAGGCAGGATGGCTGCTATAGACAGGAGGCCACTAAGACAGGTTTGACTGCATTGCAATTATCATATTTCAAGCAAAACATGTGAGGGAGTTTGTGGCATATTGTAAGGTAGAAGTTTCAAGTCTCATGTGACTGTCTGGCAAACTGGTACTACACAGAGATGCCAACCTTCACAAACCAAAAAAAGTATTCTGAGAGGTAAAAAACAGTATTTTGAACCCCAAAAAAGTATTTTCAGAGCTGCCAACCTTTAGAGGCAAAAAAACATATTTTTTCGCGAACCCAATTCGCGCAGCAAAAATACGCTTTACGCGCGCGTAAATATAAAAGTTGGTTCGGTCGATCACACCAGCGTTTGTATGAGTTTGTTCGGTTTATTTGTGTTATACTTAAAATATGTATCTGGAGTAATAGTTTATCAGGGTTCAACGTAAATTTTGTTGCCGTTTTCCGATCGTTTCTATCGGGAGTAAACAAAAATATTAAGAAAAAAAAAAAAAAAATTTAAATAATAATCTTTTTTTTTTTTTTTTTTCCCCCCAAGAAAACATATTTAATTAGGGGAAAACGTACTGCCGTATTTTGCGTGAAAAAACGTAACAAATACGGCAAAAACGGAACGGTTGGCATCTCTGACTACATGTCCTTCAGTAAGACATACATGTAATTCATATTCCTGCTTTCAACCAAGCAATATACAATGGATACCAAGTCAAGGACATGAAAATTACGAATGTAATGCAAGTGCCCAAGTAGTAAACAGGAAAAAGGTGTAATTAATACAAATTATTTCTTCATTCTCATGCTTATAAATTACTTCAAACATATAGGAAAACTGACCAGAAATATATAATATAAATGAAAAAGAGCAAAGAAAATAGGGTTTCTCCGGGATGTCTCAATTATAAATTCCCACTTACTTGCATAAACACTGCACATCTTCAGGGACATTCAGTTGAGAGCTGTTGCAATGCACTCGCAGACCATGGCTAGGAATACCTCTGGATCTATACACATAACAAGAACAGAGGAAGAAATTATAATAATAATAATAATAATTATAATAACAATAACATAGCATATCGTCTATTCATGTACAGAGGGTCCTACGCCCCACTAGCAATAGTTGCCATTTCTGTAGGGTCCTTTTACCAATTTGTTTGTCTGTTAACATTTCTTATATTCATGTATGAATGTTATCTTGTTATCTATGAACATATTGGTAATAAAGTTATTCATTCATTCAAATAACAATAACAATAATAATAATAATAATAATAATAATAATAACAATAATAATGATAATAATAATAATAATTACAAAAATAATAAGAATAACCTATTTATAACGCGCATATCATGTATGTCTTCATATGCTGTTAGAAATTGAAATAAAAGAAAGAAATGTTCAGCATACTAGATTGTGTAGTAACTTTAATTTACAATATACATGTACACAATGTGCAATAGACCGCTTCTGTAATGTATGCAAATAATATGCGTATGACGTCAGACTCTCCGTTGGCAAGCTTAACAATAGTAACTAGGTCCGGCAAGCTCCGGCAATCTTAGCTTGCCGGACCTAGTTACTATTGTTAAGCTTGCCAACGGGGAGTCTGACGTCATACGCATATTATTTGCATACATTACAGAAGCGGTCTATTGCATGTTTGCTGCTCATAAAGAAGAAGAGAAAGTCACATTAAATGTGTGTTAGAGTTACAATCAGATGACCCGGGTTATTACTGTTTGAAGCGCTTCTTTTAAACTTTGTCATACTATGCAAGAAGGTGATACATTGCATCAGAGTTGCATATATTTATTTATTTTACGGGATCAAAACTAAAAACTACAATATAACAACTACTGCACATAATTCACTGTAAATAAATACAAATTAACTAGGAGGAATAGCCTAGCATTCAGCGCTGTATTTATCAACATGGCTGGTCATCCATGGAGTCCCATGATGACTGACCAGTATGATATACTTTACCAAAAATACAGATTTCTGAGAAGCAAATTTGAAAATAAAGCAACTGATCCATAGATCTTCAAAAAAGTTTCCTAATAAATTCTTGGTGCCTTTGCTCATGAGGCCCCTATACATACAGTGTTATTAATAAAAGACATTGACGCAAAAATTGTGTCCACGAGAGGTAATAATGTTTGTTCTGATGCATCTTTAAACAACCACATACATGTGAGTGGTGTGAGAGCCCTGTAAAAACAAAGGTCTACATTAATAACTTAAGATTTCTACTTCATCAAAACGCTCTGTTTGTTAAAGTCAAAATGGTATGGAAATGCACAATACAGACGAAGGGCCCCTTGAATAATTAATCGCAAGAAACAGTGATAAAATATTCAAGCTGTCTGCCTCGGATGTACATGTATTCTCTTGAAGAGAAACAAAATAACGACAATCACTCTCTTCTGTCTACACAGTTAACCTGGCCCCATATTCATAAAACCCTGCTAGCTTAGTTTCTTGCTAAGGCCATGAAAAATAAATGGTTGGATTGGCGTAACCCGCCCGCCCCTAAAAATACCGGCGCTAATGCACGCCGACCCTAGAGGTTTTTTCTGAAAAATTTTTGTTTTTAAATAATAATAAAAAATAAATAAATAAATAAAAAATTGCAATATAACTTGCAATTGCGATGTGTTATGTGTGTGTTTTTGTGTATTTGTGCGAAGAAAAAAAAAAAGAAAAAAAAAAAGAAAAAAAAAAGAAAAAAAAATCCCTACCGACCTACCCTAATTTTTGGTTGCCCGTTACGCCAATCAAACAAATTTTTTTTTTTGGCCTAAGTGTATTTCAAATAATATGGTTTAGTGAGCAACGTTCAGTTTCCTAGTCCCCAACAAGTGTTAGTTGGGTTAGCCTAAGGTACCCACTACTAACCCGTTCCCAACGAGTTTATGAAATCCCCATAGACTTTATACACATCCCACTCGGTTCCCGTGGTCAAGGGGTTAAAGGGGACCACCAGGCAAAGAACAACACATTATTATATGTTTTGGTACCGTTTTGTGATATCAAATAGATACCCAACATTTTGCAAAGGGTTGTGTAATTCATAAACAAAGCAATTAATTTCCACCACTTACGGAACCACTACTATTTCCTGGTTCCATACGAGGCAACCATTTGCAAGTGCGCCAATGCTATTCACGCATACGTTTGTAGACAATAGATTCCCGGGCGATTCGTTCGCTCTGCACACATTAGTCTTCGCAATTCAGACCGCATGAACGCATGCTTTAGAATGGTGATGCGTTTTCCAATTATATATTTATTTTCTGGAAACATATTTTTGTGAACTTGTTGATGGAATGGAATACAAAAGATGTTACCTTTCTTTAATAAGAATAGTATTTTTGGGTGGTGGTACCCTTTAAGTTAATCCTAGTTAGCAAATAAAAGATCTTGTGTTTACTTCTTAGCCACGTCATCCAAAATAGACTTAGCAAGGAACTAAGCTAGCAGGCTTTCATGAATATATGGGCCCTGCTCTCTACTAGATTTTACAATCTCCATACAGTAGTCAATACAGGACCCATCATGTTCCCTTTAATAGGCAGTGCTCAAAATTAGCATAGGCCCGCTGGCCCGGGGCCACTAAAAATTAGCTCCAGGCCACCAAATTTCATTGATCCTAAATTCTACTGGCCCATTCGGGCAACTAAATTTAACAGAAAATGTTATGTTTTTCTTTGTTTGGGGCCACCAGATTAAGGTTTCGGGCCACTCAAAGTTGAACAATCTTGTTTTTTACTTGCCCGACTGGGCCACAAGGCAAAAAGGTTAATATCTAGCATTGCCTTGGGCAATAGGTTTATGAATCATTTATTGTTTGGTTTATGTCTTTACATAAATTTAGCTAGTTTTATGGCAAATTGCATCTAGTCCCAAACTTGGGTAGATTAAGTGGCTAATATTCCATCATTTTCATACAATTTTGTTTTTCGAAAAGTTGAGCTGCTGAGGTTTACTTTTATTCTAAAGCTACGATATCAATTTACATTTTAATCAGGACAACCATGTACATCTAACCTAGATTGACAGGTGTGTTTTATGGGTATGAAATCACATATTTCCTCTCTTGTTTAGACGTGTGTCAAAAAATGAAAAACAAAAATCAATGTTACCCTTAAGCAAACATGTGATAGTAATATAAATATATGGGTCAGTGTGGGTGTGTGTGTGTGTGTGCGTGCATGCGTGCATGTTTGTGAAAGTCAATGTGTGTGTGTGTTTGTATGAGAGTATGTGTGTGTTTGTATGACAGTATGTGTGCATTTGTACCTCATAGTGCAAGCTTTAACTTTAAGCCTGCATACAAAAATATTGTCCACAAATATGGTCTAAAAGCATATTTTTCAGTCATCTTTTTTTATGATTGGTATGACAAATTATGTCCCATTTACATGTATGTCATCTTGCTTAGATATGAACTATAACCTGATAACAAACACAATGATTTTGTTGTTGTTGTTGTTGTTGTTGTTGTTGTTGTTGACGACTTCCATCTCTGTTTATTGTTGACTTCAGAAACCAGAGAAATCTTTCACCTTTTAATCGGTATCATTTCAAACAAGGAAACTACATTTTCCAGTATTTGAAAAAATATATATATATTTAGCAATTTCTCTTGCAATATACATTGTACATTGTGATGTATGACACCGCCAAACCGAATCCAAACCGACACGAGACCGATTAATTCGGGGACGTTTTGGGGACGTTTGGGGTACTAGCGGTTTGGTGTCGGAGTGGTATCGGAATTGTCGGTCTCTTTTGTTGTGACTGCTAACCCCAGTTCGGGCTCCTGTCGGTGCCCGATAAAGTGGAAGTTCGATCTCGTGTCGGTTTGGATTCAGTTTTGCGGTGTGACTGCTACATAAATGAGTCACTTGCAACTAAAAACTCTGCCCTGCCTGCCTAGATTCCAGACAACAACAAAACTAGTCAGCTAATAGTTGTCTGAGACCCTGTTCCTACTAGATTTTGCAGTCCCCAATCCCCATACATTTAATACAGCACCCACCAGGTTCCTGTACGCAATTGGTTAAGATGCCTCAAGCATCCACATATTAGATTTTCTGGGACTATCGATGGGCGCCCTACTTCCAATCCGGCAGTCCCAAGTACCGTATTTGTCGGTGTATTACCCGCACTTTTTTTCCAAAAAAAAAAAAAAAAAAAAGGGGGTGCGGTTAATACACGACCATATTAAAGGGGTAGTTTAGTTTTGGTAAGGCTGAACTTTAGTAACCAAACCTGGACAATAACCTTAAAAACTAATAGTAATAACTCCACTATGCTCGAAAAGTATACAAACTTGCAAAATGACTAAGTAAAAAGCATGTTATCATTCAAAAAGAGCCATTTTGATCACGAGAGGGCGCTTTTTTAAAGGCGTCAGTTTCAACCATTTTCCATACACAATAATGCATGTGATGTTTTATTACCAGACTGATTGTATAGAGAGAACATCAACAACTACTTAAATAACACTTTCAAATTTTTTTGAGAAAGTGGAAGCATTTTTTGAATTTTTTGAAAAAAACGTTAATTATTTGGGCCCCAAATAATTATAAGATCAGATACATTTATTGATATTTCAGCCGTTTGTGGGCCGATTTCGACCAAATAAAGTTTATTCTGCCATTCAAATTGCATGTTCTCTCAAATTTGACACTCAGTTTTTAATTACCTCACAAAAAAATTGCGATGAGCAGCGCCCTCTCTACCAAAACTAAACTACCCCTTTAAATGCACTTTTTTTTTTTTTTTTTTTAAATTTTTTTTTAGGGGGTGCGGTTAATACACCGGAGCGGTTAATACACCGACAAATACGGTACAAAACCGACCAATGCCCCAGCAGTTATGTTGTAAATGTATGTCACGACATACAATTCCTATTTTGCTTCTCTGTACTCAGGTATATATATTTATAAAAAGTTACCTTTGAGGATTAGACAATGTATGGCTCCTTAGTAATTGGAGTGGAAAAAGTGCACCTTGTATGCTGAATTGAATACAGTGTTTATCTACTTAATGGGTAAAACTATCACACAACCATAATGATATTATCTTTCATACAAATACGTGGAAACAATCAAAACAACATTATCACATAATTCACACCATCATGTACAGAAATCACATCTGAATGTGGTGGGAATGGGTACAAATAGATTGCACATATTATATACTTGGAGATTTCATAGTTTACCAATGATTTGATAAATGCAATTCTAGATGTAGTGTGAACAGGTAAAATGAGGTCTAGGTAGAAAAGAGTCTACGGGTAGATTTTCGTAAGGTTAATTTTGTTTCTTCATAGTTTGCCAAAATTGATGAAACACAATTCTAGATGTAGTGTGAACAAGTAAAATTAGACCTAGGTAGAAAACGTCTACGGGGAGATTTTAGCAAGATTTTTTTCTTTCACAGTGTGCCAAAATTGATAAATGCAGTTCTAAATCTGTAGTCTGAAAGGGTAAAATGAGATCTATGTAGAAAACATCTAGGGGGAGATATTGGCAAATTTGTTCTTCTTCGCGGTTTGCCAAAATTGATAAACGTAATTCTAGATGTAGTGTGAGCAAGTAAAATAAGATCTAGGTATAAAATGTCTAGGGGGAGAATTGGCAAGTTTTTGTCTTCTTCGTAGTTTGCTAAAAGTGATAAACTCAATTCTAGATCTGTAGTGTGAAAGAGTAAAATGAGATCTAGGTTGGGAACGTCTAGGGGAGATTTTAGCATGATTTTGTTTTCCTTCATACATGTAGTTTGCCAAAATTAATAAACTCAAATCTAGATCTGTAGTGTGAAAGGGTAAAATGATATCTAGGTAGAAAACATCTAGGGGAAGATATTGGCAAATTTGTACTTCTTTGTGGTTTGCCAAAACTGATAAACCCAATTCTAGATGAAGTGTGAACAGGTAAAATAAGATCTAGGTATAAAATGTCTAGGGGGAGATATTGGCAAGTTTTTTTCCTTCATAGTTTGCCAAAATTGATAAACTCAATTCTAGATCTGCAGTGTGAAAGGGTAAAATGAGATCTAGGTTGAGAACGTCTAGGGGGAGATTTTAGCAATATTTTGTTTTCCTTCATAGTTTGCCAAAATGTATAAACGCAACTCTAGATGTAGTGCGAACAGGTAAAAGTATATAGGTAGAAAACATCTAGGGAGCGATTTTAGCAAGATTTTTTTTCTTTCAAAGTTTGCCAAAATTGATAAACTAAAATCTAGATCTGTAGTGTGAAAGGGTAAAATGATATCTAGGTAGAAAACAGTCTACGGGGAGATTTTGGCAAGTGAAGAGTTGGTGAAGTCAAGCCAGGTATGACATGATTGCCTCCCTCCCCCTCAGGTGAGATCTTAATGAGAGCAGCGCGCAGAGCCCAACACCCGGAGCAGTGGGATGGGACTACAGGGGATTATCCAAACAAAACTTGAGGGCTTCTGCTCTTTACCAAAATGAGTTTAGCAGCCAGGTGAAATCTCACCTACATGTACCAGAAAGGAAGTCAAGGATGGCATATTAACAGGATGGGGAGGGCATAATGCTCTCCCAAAGGTCAACTTATAACTCAACATTTAAGCACTGTCTACCTTTTGTGAAGGAAGTTTGTTTTCCAGGATTTGTTTTTGAGTCTTCAAGATATTCCTTGGTATTCTCTAGACAGTACCACTAGATGTGCAAATTGATGGAGCTTGGAAATGTAAAGATGTATTAAAGGGAAGGTGCAGCATGGGAGATAAAGAGAGGAGGGGTGGAGTGTGACAAAGGAGAGGAGATAGAGAAGGAGGAGGAGAAAGTTAGAGACGGATCAGAAAAAGGAAAGATGGAGCTTGGAAATTAATGAAGAGAGAGAGGTGCAGCATGAGAGATGAAGAGAGGAGGGGTGGAGGAGGGCAGGAGGTTGAGAAAGGAGAGGAGAAGGAGGAGAAGAATAGAAATGGGGGAAATAAAAAGATGTAACGGAAGATGCAGCATGAGAGATGAAGAGAGGAGGGGTGGAGGAGGGCAGGAGGTTGAGAAAGGAGAGGAGATGGAGAAGGAGGAGGAGAAAGTTAGAGACGAATCAGAAAAGGGAAAGATGGAGCTTGGAAATTAATGAAGAGAGAGAGGTGCAGCATGAGAGATAAAGAGAGGAGGGGTGGAGGAGAGCAGGAGGTTGAGAAAGGAGAGGAAGATGAAGGGAGAAGATAAGGAACACAGTAAGGGGGAGAAGCAGTTAGGGGAACAAAAGAAGGGGGAGAAGCAGTTAGGGGAACAAAAGAAGGGGGAGAAGGAGCTTGACAATTAAAGGTGTGAGGGAGGTGCAGTGCAAGAGAGGAAGTGATGAGAGGTGGATGAGGGCAGGAGGGAGTCAAGAAGGAGAATACAAAAGAAGGTAAGTAAAAGCAGAAGAAGGGGGAGATGGAGCTTGTCAATTAAAGGTGGACATGAAGAAGATGAAGTGCAAGTAAAAGAAGGGATCAGGTGGAAAGGGGTGTGGAAGAAGGGGGAGGAGAATGAGAAGGAGGAAAAGAAATGGGAGATGGAGATTGGTAATGAAAGAGAGTGTGGTGCAGTGCCTAAAAGAAGGGATTTGAGGTGGACGAGGGCAGGAGGGGGAGAAGAAGGAGGGAGGAGGAAAAGAAGGTAAAGAAAAGTAGAAGGGGAAGGTGGAGCTTGGAAATGAAAGGAGAGAGTGAGAGGCAGTATGGGAGAGGGAGAGGAAGGAGAGTTAGGAGGGCAGTTCACACATTCTTCATTTTTCAGCAAACTGTGGCAGAAATCTCAAATTTACAAAACGGAGATATCACATTCTGCAACAAAACTCTTTATTTACTCCTAGCAAAGGTGGAATTCAAAGAAAATCGCTTGAACGGAATCAATAAGACCTCCATTTCCAGGTAATTGTGTTGCTGCGGTAGACTGCACATTGTCGTTAGTTACACAACAATGTTTCACCACAAGCATTACCTACTGACCCTATATGGAAAACAAAGGTCAGAATTCTCATCAGAGGGTGAAATTGAATGCTTTATCTTGTTCATTGATTAGATTCAACACAATACTGGTAGTTATTTTTTGTTTCATTGTATTTACTATTTTTGTTTATCAATTGGTTGAATTAAAAAGGGTAAAGTTAATAGCCCGGTCACATATCAACGGATTGCGTAAACGGACGTCAAACGGAGAGCTAAATTTTCCATCCGTTCGTCTCCGTTTGTATGCGTTTCTTGTCCGTTCCTTGTCCGGTGATGTACGTTGTTCTATGTTTTGTACATAAAGCAATGGAGACGACTTTCATCACCGGATAATTTCATTTCGCAAATTTTCTACTCGTTGGGCATTCGTTTCCGCTATCCGTTGATATCTGACCGGGCCATAACCAACCAGGCAGGTAAAATGTTAACCCACTGTTGGTACTTTTGGGCCATTGAGTTGAAAACTCCCATCACAAATCCCCTACTTTGTATATATTTAGTGACAAAGTTTTGTAGAGATAATTATACAAGTTTCAAGCTCACCATCTACGGGACTACTTGAACACTTCAGATGAATTCCACTTCTATAAATACCAATTTAGCAATCAATAATTTACGTGTACTCATTTACTGTCTAAAGCCCATCATACATTCCCAGTTAACAACAAGATGAAACAAAGCAAAATGTCATATTGAATTTAAAAGAGATACAATGTAGCTCTTGGAAATTGCATGTATCAGAGTCATTAACTGCAACAGTTGTACGAAAATACTTTCTATTTCGGGAAAATTATCTTAATGTCTTGAAGACATGTACAATTTAAAAAAATTACAATTGATCATAGGATATTGGGGCAAAAAATTGTTCATTATGCATGTGAAAATAGCTTTTATGCAGACATAACAAACTGTGTACAGATGGTAATTTTCCAGTTCCAATTTTCTAAAGCAAACTGAGGATAAGAGCCCTCACATGATTAGGGTCTTAATACTGAGACTATCGGATGGCTCCCACACTTCAGGCGAAGGCAGGTGAGCTAGACCCAAAGACGTCAGACACTCAACGAGGAAAAAATGCTTGCGGGATAGGGGAGGACTCGGGGGGTAGAATGCATCTATTTCTTCCGAAAGCTAGTTTTAAAAAAATGCACAGAACTCCATCAAAGAGGCCTCCACTTATTTCTTTTAGAAAGTAAAAGTGTAGCCTCGAGAATCGCTCCAGAGATATAGTGTCCCATTTTCGGGGGCACCGGCAAGGGTTTCTGCTTTCAAGCAAGGACAGTAGGTCTAGTCTACAACCGCAGACCCTACAACAAATGTTTTCAAATGTGAATTGGCTTGTAAATATGAATTCCTGTATTTTTTTTCAGTCTATTACATATTATTTAAATTCTTATTACCAACTTTCTGAAAAAAAGAATTGTAAATCAAACATTTGGCAACATAGTTGCATACATGTGTTGTAAATTTCTTTAAAAAATAATTAAAAAATGAAAGAAATAAGACGCACCAATGTAAAAATTCACACCGCAGCCAGACAGTTTGCTCAAGTTTGTGATGATAAAAAGATTGGAATATTATCTCATGACCATTCAACCATTCAAATAAAAACAAACATAGTAATTACACAGATTTGAAAACAAAAAGGAATAATGCATTCACATCTTCATCAGATTACAGGCCCATAGCCAGGGGTGCATTGGGTGCACACCTCCCCCCTTAAATTCAGAAAGGTCCACTTTTTATTGGTCTCTGCCATCTAAACTTGTGGTGTCTCCCCCCCCCCCCCCCCCCCCAAAAAAAAACAAAATAAAAAGTTGGGAAAATTTATGTACAACATTTTTCCTCAATTTTCATCTTAGCATCTATTTCTGAATCAGATATAGTGTCCCTCTTTTCCAATACCTCACTAAGCAGTCAGAGGGGTACACTAATTATGAGGGCATGCTTCATGTATTTCTTTATTTTCCCTTTTTGTTTAAATAGTTGTTATAGCCTTTATGTGAATGATCTTCTCAATGCCCATGAGCCACTTGGAAGGAATGCTCCCCAGGGAGTGGAGATGTGCACACAATGTGTGCCGGTTTGCATTGTATCCTATGACTGGGGTAATAATATCATTGTAAAGTGCTTAGAGAGGATTAACATCTAACAATCATATTAGGGGCTATATTATAACCCTGTCAGTTGTGCCAATACCTGACAAGTCCGACGAGTTCTGCTTTCCACCTTATCTATGCCCCCATTCCCATCTGCCCACCTGAGTCACACAACTTTTGCATTTCTTCCCTCCCTCGGCCTCACTAGTTCCTTACACCTGCAATCGGATAAATTTCACTTCACCCCTTGTCCGCGCCTCGCTCTCCATCCTAGCAACCGATTCTCTGAGTCACAAACATACCACAAGTTGGACAAATTTTGTTTCCCCCTTCTCTGTCCCCTACCTTTATGCCACCCCCCCCCCCCCCCCCGCATCATGGGTAATAATAATTTAAATAATTATTTAAGCGCAGTAGAGTATTTATTTATAGTAGCTGCGCTATATAAATGTTCATATTATTATTATTATTATTGCACCCGAGTTAGACAAGTTTTGCTTTTCTACCTTTTCTGAACCTCGCTCGTTCTTTTCACCTGTAGTTGGGTAAATTTCCATTCACCCCTTGTTCGTGCCTCGCACTTCATCTAAACGACGCCTGCTTCTCTGAGTCACACACATACCACATTGCCCTCCTTTTCTTTACCTTTTTTAAATAACGCAATTACATGAAGTTGGACTTTAGTTTCCCCCTACTCTATGCCCCTTTCCATCTTCGCACCCGAGTCAGAAAAAGTTTCTCTTTTCTACCCTCTCTCCAAGCCTCACTCTTTCCCCACACATGATATTGGATAAGTTCAACCGTCATCCCCCTATTCCATGCCCCACTCAGCAGCGCCAATACCTGAAGTTGGACAATATCATGTCCCCATTCGATATCTACAACCTACATCTACGCCTACTTTCGTACCCGAGTCAGATAAGTTTTGCTTTTCATCCTTTTTCAGGGCCTCACTCGTTCCCTACACCTGAAATTGGACGAGTTATTGTCACTGTCACCCTTTTACCTACTTGCTTCTCTCAGCGCCAACACCTGAAGTTGGTGAATATCATCGATCCCCGCCCCCCCCCCCCCCCACCACCCTATTTAAATCTCTCACATCTCGGCACCCGAGTCGGATACGATGTTGTTTTTCTCCCTTTCTATACCTCGCTCAGTCCCTGCACCTGAAATTGGACAGGTTGTTGTCACCGTTACCCTTGTACTATGCCTCCCTCAGCGCCTACACCCGAAGTTGGACAATTCCACTTTCTTAAAGGGACTTAGTAACATTGTCCAAATCCTCAAAATAAAATTTTAATTCTAGCGGTTCCCTTATACCTTGTTGTATTCGTATGAACAATAAAATCATGGGACAGGTTACGGTTTTTCAAATTTCCCTTTCGTTACAAAGATATGTATGATTGAAGTATTCAGATAAGAAAAACTCAGGGCGAGTTTTTCTTCCGTGTACAAAGTGAGTGCAGTGAGTTACTGATATCACTTTGCATTTTCGCTCATTACTTGGCCATACAATGTCCATTTGACTTGAAATTTTCACACAATACCCTGTGGACATACGAGATAACAATAATATACACTGCATCAACCATTCATCACTTTTTGCACATGTCAACAAAGTTACTAGATCCCTTTAAGTAAAAAATTAAGCTTAGTAAAGCTAGTGTAAGCCGTAAATGCTCACTTTAGCACTACTGGCAAGCCAGCCATCTCGTCATCCGCAAATTCTGCTTCTGCCCCCCTTTCTCGTGCCTCCCCCAGCGCCAACACCTGAAGTTGGATGATTTCACTTTCCTAAGTAACAACGTAAGCTAGCGTTAATGCTCACCGTCGCACTACTGGCAAGCCAGCCATCTCAGTCCAGGCTCGACACTAGCACTTGCCCGCTTGCCCAGGGCAAGTACAACTTTATGTTGGGCAAGTAAAACTTCGTAAATGGTTTAGTTTGGTTGCCCAATCGGGCAAATAGATTATTGGTCATCTAGAGGAGAAAAAATGTAATTCCTTACATGTAAATCTCATCAAGAAGTAAAGCGGGTAAGTAAATTTTCTGTTCGGGCATGTAAAATCTGAAAATGTATGATTTTACTTGCCTGAATGGGCCAGTAAAGAAAAACGTTAGTGTGGAGGCTTCATTCGCATAATTTTCTTTAGCCCCCCTTTCTCGCGCCTCCCCCAGCGCCAACACCTGAAGACAGTCCAGTTTTTTTTTACCCCCCTTTTGGGTGCCCCCCTCGCTTCCCACACCTTGGAGCGGCAAGGTGTGCAGCTAAGAGGCTGGTTCCATTAGAGAAGTGCTAATGAATTATTCACCGCACTTCATCAAGTTACTGCGCTGCATAATGTTTCTTGTCACTACAATTACCTTCCCCCCCCCCCCCCCCCCCCATCTACTCCCACTATGTTGTATTCCTTTCCATCCCTCTCTCTCTCTCTCTCTTGCTATATATCCCTACTTCTACTTCATCTCTCTTCATTTTGAATTTCTTTCTTTTCATACCTCTTTTATACCTTTAGTCACCACAATTACCTTTCCCCCCCCCATCAACTCTATACTCCTACCGTGTTGTCTTCATTTCTCGGTCTCCTTCACTCTCTCTCTCTCTCTCTCTTTCTCACTGTTTCTCTACTTCTACCACATCACTTTTCAATTTGTAGTTCTTCTTTTATAATGTTCCTGTTTTATATATCTAGAACTTTTATGTTTAAAATTCCTAATATCTCTTAATACACTATTTCAATCTAACATGTTCCATCTCTCTCTATATTACCCCCCCCCCCCCCTTTTCTCTTTATCTTCTCACTGTCTGCGCCGGGCATTAGGTTTATGGTACAATGTACCTTGATACAATAACTTAACTCCCTGATAATCACAGCATAAAAACATTGTTATCACGATTTCTGCTTTTCTTTGAGGACATTTCCAGGTTAATCTTGACTAATACTAATCTTGACACCTAAAGATGTGATAATTTATAAATGGGACTCTTACATTTTATCAAACCATATAGAATTAGAAGAACAAAGCATAAAAGCCACATGATTTAATCCCGCAAAACATATTAGCAATATTTAGCATACCATTTTAGCATATCCTATCAATATAATAGAGGAAACTCAATCTGGAATTAGACTGAGCAAAGTTCTCCATTTCTGGGCAAGCGAGGGGGCCCTTACACAACTGAGCAGGGGACTCGGCATGAATGCCAGAGTGTATGATATTGGTTAGTCAGAAATAACAAACTCGAAATGGGGTTTTCTTGTGTGCCTACTACTATCTAGACTGTGGAGACCGTCGGTGGAGCCAGGAGAATTTTCAGTAGAACAACTGACGGAGTAGAGACTGAACTGTGGGTTTAGAAATTGGCGCTGAGTATACCAAAATTACAATCTCTTGGCTACCATTTCCAAGATCCATAGAAAGGTCTTGACTTTAATACATAAATAACATTGACCAATCTTGAAAAGATTTGTCCCAATTTTACAGAAGTTGTGTTGTAATTTATAATTTCTTGATAAAACAAATAAATTCCAGGTACTTGAAAGGTATGAAGCTACAGATCTAGAATATTGTGTATTATAATTATATTCATTAACATAAGGTATGAAGCTACAGATAATTATATTCATTAACAGTACATTTAGAAGGTCACACACATTTTCATCATTGTTTCTGAACACTGATACATGTATGTGTCCTATTCACCTTGGTGAATTGTTATTTACCTAGTACCGTTTTAACTATTCCCATAATCATGTGGGTATCGGTCCATTTTGTTTAAGGTTAGAAATATAATCTACAGATGGTCAACTATCATACTGTACATTATGAATTCATACTCTGTTAATATCAAGCTGAACTACAGAGCAGCTACAGCCAAGGACACACATGAATGATTCGCATACACGTACCACTGAATTGTTATATATATCTTGTGATCAAACAGATCAATGCTACAATTTCTAAAAATTCATGTAATTCGTTTACTCTCATAATGAGAGTCCCATAATAATAATAATAATATACTTGAATATAGCGCCTAGAATATGATTGATTAATCATCTCTAAGCGCAATAGTTGAGCATTCGATCTAAGTAGAATCTTCAACAAAGGCAAAATGTCGAATAATATGTGTCCGTGGATCACGGAATGGGGTGTAAAGTCGGAGTGGGACTTTAGTACATAGAGCCTCAAAATCATACAAAATTGTATTTGGCTGAAAATTTCAAATTTACGGAATTTTGATACTTACATGTGTCATCTACATTCTCTGAAAATTTCATGTCCTAATTCGATTGTTTTATACCGAAAATCATGATTTTTCTGAGCAACCTTCATTTTGGTTTCGGACCTGAAACTCGGTTTACCCTCGCTGGCTGTTCATGATCGATCGATTGTGATTCTTTGCATGCACGTGACCGCCGGACCGCTGCGAGCCTAGCTGCGGGCGGAAAGCCGGGGGGGGGGGGCACTCATGTATAATGTAAGACGGGTATGTGCCGCTTAAAAGAACCCCTTTTTCAACACCCAATCGCAGCTCTAAAGATACCCGATTTTCAAAAATTGCCGCTCCATAGACCCCCGAATGACTTTGGCTAGGTAGTTGAGTAGCGCCAAGTCCATTATTCTTTATTGTAGTTCGGCTCCATAGTCCCCCGGAATGACTTGGCTATTTATTTGACTAGCGCCAAGTCCATTTTTTCTCTTCTAGTTCGGCTCCTTGGACCACCCATTTGAGCCTTTTTGAGGTTTCCGTAGGTCTTTGGTAGCTCCAAGTCTATGTTTTTTGTAGTTTTAGTCTGCTCCTTAGACCCCTTAACTCCCGCTTCAGGGTTTTTGTAGCTCCAAAGACCCTATATTTTGTGCTTGTAGTCAGCTCTTCAGACCCCCATTTCAGAGTTCCTTGAGGCACACCCCCGTCAAAAAATAATTCGAGTGCCCCCCCCGGGGCGGAAAGCGCTGTGAATGGTCAGACTGACCTGAATAGAGTTGTACTGGGTACAGTTGTATTATTTCCTGGTAGCGTGTGCGGCCTACTGTATAATACCGCTAATACCTCCTTCGTTATGTGAATAGCTAGTAGTTTTTCCTTGCACATCAAAGCGCATTGTGTGCAGCCTACCGCATCCTACTGTATTGAATCGCGCTGTGCGGCTTATCGGTACCGGTCCAGTACTACCCCCATTAAATCACGCTGTGTTTTGTGATGTGAAGTACTGTACACATGGGCGTAGATACTTACGTAATACCTAATGAATAGATCATTTCCCCCCCCCTCCCTGTTGAATGGGTATCAATGACAGTTTTACGCCCATGAGTCCGTACAGTATGATATTGAGGATGATGATGATGATGATAAAGAGGATCAATGATATTGGTGGTGATGATGATGATGTTGATGATGGTGATGATAAAGATGATGATGATAAAGATGATGATGATGATAAAGATGATGGTGATGATAAAAGATGATGAAATAATGATAAAATAATTATCGACTTTGAAGTGGATATTCAATCCACAAATGGACAGGAAATAGCTGATGGAAGTGAGATTTTACTAACCTATTTCACGCGTAAAATTCACTGAATTGCCTTGGTCATACACACCTTCAATCGAGACGACCAGCGCAGCCCGGGGGAAAATCCGGACTGATCCATTTTTCAGAGGGGGCATTCGATTTTTTATGTATTTTCCGATCAATTACACCAGTCTTTTTTCTGTGGTGGTTGGTATTTTTACCTTTATATTCATGAAGAGTATTATAATTATTGTTTTAACTTACCTTAGAATATCTGAATTAATAAATTATCGAACATTTTTAATGGAAAATAAAGTGATTCGCCTTGCAATCACACCCATGGCAAGACGGTAAAACACCCATGAGTTTATCAAAATTATGCACGATAGAAAACATGGTTTGTTTTCCTTTTAAGCGGAATATTTCGCCCAAAAAACGATTGCTGTGCACTTAATAATTGTTTTCCACGGAATTCTGTCCTTTTGGTCGTAACATTCATGCGAAAATACGACTTCTCAAACCGATCTTCCGAACATACTGCAGTATGAAATAAGCCTTGCCTCCGTGAGATAACAGCCCCATGTATAGTGTTCTGTGTGTGTAATTTGACGTGTATGCATGAACTGATTAATATTCGTTATTTTTTTCTGCGTTCTTTCGTTCTTTGGTTGGGTATACATTAAAAATTCACTCAGGAATTTATAGTTTGACAGGTCCACTTTATTCTTCATAATTTAAAATTGATCTGTTGGCAACAAAAATTTGTCATTTATCAGTGTTCTGTTTTTCAGATTTACAAGCAAGGATATGCAGACAATTATTTCTTTAGAATTCTAATGAAAGATATCGTGGAACAAGAACCAACTGCGAAGGATTATCAAAATACGCCTCCCCTGTGCGAAGTTCATTGTGTATAGTTCAATGTTGCGGTAATGATCCGGGAGGATGAATGAGCAGGGTGGGTCGATATCGCACGCCCATCAGAGGACTGAAGTTACCGCTCTATTGTACCATGCCCAAGTATTACTATTTAGACGACGATGATGGTCATTGTTATGAGGGGGCGCGCGGGGGTCATGCCAGGCCGCCAGGTTAACTTGCATGCAATTGACAGTATGAAACACCGGAGCGTACTGTGTATGCCACCGTGTTACGAAAGCTTTGCTGATTGGCCGATGAATAACAGTAAACTGCGTATGCGTTATATTGTTTGTGATCGATCGTGAAAAGCGAACGGTCAAACCGAACAAAATTTCAACCGCTCGCTCGCTCTGTGAGGATGCTTTTCTGAATGGATGCGAAACTTTAGAAGCGATTTTCTCCGTTGTTTGACAAATCGCTGGGCTCTGGTCCTCGTTATTAAATTGCGTTTTTCTTTCCTTCATGAAAATTATATGTAGCAAGTTATACATCATTTTAAAGCTGAAATCCAAGAGAATTCAAAACACTAAAAATCTTAATTTTGATATTTCCAACGAATTACCCGAAGTGACAGAGGGGGACACATATATGCAACTCTATGTGATGCAAAGTTTTCTGCTAATAATAATCATACAGTCTCATTTGGGGAATATTCATCAAATATCAAAGAGAGCTACATTTGGTTTCTACAGGGCTCCCACACTTTAAACATGATGACATAAATGGTACCCTGGGGTACCAAACGAAAATCCGCCATTTTGTTTAATTATTTATTTATTTTTAGCGTGCATGCAAGCGCGCGCTGCACTGCATGCACAACGGTTGTACTTCGAGTTAACACAAGATGGCGCCACACAACGCGGGATACCTGGGTACAACGGTACCCCGGGCTACTGCGTGTGTCATCATATGCGCATGTACCTGTGTCTGTTGGCCACACAGTCCTGGGGGATGTTTCACAAAGATCCTAAGTTGAACTTGACTCTAAGTTGGACTTTAAAATTATGGAAAGCCATTAGTTTCTTTGAACAAATGTTGAAAAAGTTATATTAAAAGGCATCAAATGTTGATTCAAATTATGATAATATTTTCTATTATCAAGGAGATTCCATGTTCTTGATGTAAAATATATGAAAATCTGAAATACTTACCTTCTTGCTTTTGAATATGGTTTTATTCCAAGGCAACAAATGGCTTTCCATAATAGTTACGTCCAACTTAGAGTTGAGTTCAACTTAGAATCTTCGTGAAACACCCCCCTGGCCACACTACAATGCAATCTGAAGAGGTGCTCCTTGTCGCACCTGTACATGAATATTCTGGATTCATGCATGCACATACAGTAGATCTCAACAAGGTGAAGACACACTACATTGTCCATGAATGTATGCAATGATGTGAATATTTCAAGTTTCACGTTTCAGCATCATAAATCTCCAATTTGCTGGTTTTCACTCACCAACATTAATTACATTGGACATTGTGGGATATATGTATGCGTAAAGCCCTTGAATAAATCAATTACTGTACTCAAACTCTAAATAGTGAAATTATTTTACAGATTTAAGATAATGTGTCGAAGAATATCAGACTTATCAGGCAAAAACAACAGCAAAGATAGGCAAAGATTGTGTATTATCATTTTGCTGAAATATCTTATCTTCTCCAGACAGTGAATTTAACAGCCACTTTATACCCCCTCCTCCTCCCCCCCCCCCTTTTTTTCCTCCAATCCTGAGGCCAGGGACCGCAGGTACATGTGGGCTGGTTTACGACCCTGTACACTGGCTATATTTCATCATTGCTACGTACTTGAAACATTTAATTTTCTCCAGAATGTAACCTTATCAGTTACCCCCACCCCCTCCCCATCACCATACCCTTCCCCCTCTATCCTGCAAGCCTGAGGCTATGCAGGGATCTATGGTGGGCTGCTGTACCTGCCCCTTGGCTACATTTCACTGCAATCTTGCCCACCTGACACATGTTATTTTGTATGTATGTCCAATGTTACATTTCACCCCTTCCTGAAAGGCTGAAATATTTAATTTTTTAGAGATCTATGGTTACTTTATCATCCACTCCCCCCCTCCCCCCCCCCCCCCACTTTCTTTCAAGCATACAGCAAGGGGTATGTGTAGGCTGGGGGGGGGGGGGGGGGGGGGGCTGCTGTACACGTTCGCTTGCTACACTTCAGTGCAGTCTTGACTACCTGACATGCTGTATTTTGTACCAGTCCACTGGCTACATTTCACCCCTTCCTGCAAAACGTTTATCTCCAGACGGCAACTTTACCAGCTACCTTTTACCCCCTCTTCATCCCCCCTCTTTCCCCCCAAGCCCAAGTCCTATGTGTGGACTAGTAAATGCATCTATGGCTACACTTCAGTGCAATATGCAGACCATGCGTGGGCTAGTGAATGCATGTACCTGTCCTGTGGCTATACACTTCAACGCAGTCTGAATAGGGGCTCCTTGTCGCACCTGTGCATGAATATATTCACAACTCACGAGTCTCTTCAGCTAAAGAGAACTTGAAGATAAGTGGGTGACGACATTTATAATAATAGAGCTCTTTCATTTTTTCTTTTATTGAAGTGTAGCGGTTTGTTTTCAAAGTATTAGAATTTAACATATTGTTACTTCTAGATTACATTTTGAATATGAGTTGCTTACTCCGACCAACATAATAGTCGAGATGACGTTAGGGCAAAAGAAATTCATTAAAGTCTCATGAAATTTGAAAATTTTATATTTATATTATAGTTAAATATAGTTATAGTTAAATGTTATAGTGCACGTTACCACCTAGCAATGTTCACTTTACCGGATTACGCATCAGTAATCAACCAATAGGAATGCTCAATTTCCCTTCATAATGACGTCATCATCTTATATACATATATATATGGCTATTGCTATCATCTCTGCCTTCACATAAGTGGCACAAAATCACAGTTCTGCCATGTATTGTCACATATCACCAGGTATTGCCACGAATTAGCCACAAAATTGCTACCGAATAGCCCCGTTTCATTGCATTCCACAAAAACGCCAATACGTGGCTCTTACAGGAAGGCTTCATGAGTACGTGCGACTGGGACATTACATCACAGGGTTATTTAAACAAGTCGTACATTGTGATGTCAGCAAATCAATTAAAAGATGAAGTTCTATCACAAGTAAATTGACAGTGTAAATATTGCAACTATGACTCAGCCTGCATTTAATGAATATGGTAAATACATTGGAAGCTTGCATGCAGTGAAATTTAGGAATGATAATATTGGAGTCTCCATGTAAAGGCATGTAGGCAAACATTGATTATGGATGTCGACAACCATTGTACATGAATACACCAAACGAGCTCATGAATGAGATAATTTTTCAGATATCAGCAGAATATTATTACAATCCAACAATGTGGTCAGTAACACAGGGCTCGACACTCGCACTGGCCCACTGGCCCATGGCCAGTGAAATTGCACTTCGGGCCAGACAAAATGTATGAAAGTCATATTTTGGTGGCCCGATCAGGCAAGCAGATTTCAAAATTAGACAAATCTTGTTTTCTTCCATGTCATGCTTCATCTATCATCACAGGTTTGATCAGGAAAGGGTGATATCTTGAATATTAAAAAGATAACTCATGAAATAAAATTTTCAGGCCAGTAAATTGTTGTTTCGGGCCACCAGAAAAGGGAAAAAATTATTCCACTGGCCCGACCGGGCCACTGACAAAATAGGTAAGTGTGGAGCCCTGAGTAACACTATTTACAAAACAAGCACAAAAACAAACATTATTGTATGTTCACAAACAATTTTTTATTGCTGAATTTATACATTTCCACTTACTTTCTGTGAACTCTTTCAATTATTTTACAGTTTTTAACAAGATTCCCACTTAGTTTTGTAGTCATAATTTATCTTTGACAAATTATCATTTTAACAAGACTCCCACTTAGTTTTGTAGTCATAATTTTGTTTTGACAAAGTATCATTTTAATCTTTCTCTCTCTCTTTCTTCTTAAGATATAAATACCTTCTGAGGGTTTGTTTCAAATGAATTCAAATTCTATTTAAGATGTCAAGGTTCAAAGCAAAAAATGGAATACTATGTATTCCAAAACTAGAGTGAACAAAAATACATGTAAATGCCACAAAAACTCATACTGTTCACAGACTAATTTCAAAGCAAAAATTATGCAAATTGTGTCATTTATATCACATGAAACCATAATGCCATGCACGTTCATACATGTACAGAAGATGTGCATGTAAAGTCTAACATCCCATTCATACTTACGTCTAGCACTGGCTCGGCACTGGCTTAATCCAGTGCTAGATGCAAATATGAATGGAAATGTCTAGCATCAGTCTTGGCTCAGCCTAGCCTGGCATTATTGTGATGCTAGACACTGTTATCGTCTAGCACAACGTTGCGCATGCGAATTACGGTCTTGCTCGTTCAGAATTTGCTTAGTCATGCTTACGTCACAATAGGAGTGTACTACGTCATTTACCAATTACGTCATATGAACAGTGCGCATGCCCAGACATGTCTAAGACTAAACCTGGGTCGGAACGGACGGAATACCGGAATCCGTCCGGTGTGAGCGTGTTCCGGTTTTGTTTTCTCCATTCCGGTATTCCGATGAAAATCAGGGAAAACCTCTTTTTCCTCAAAATTCATAATTTGTAGTAGAAAACTAACAGAAGAAAACAAATGACAAAAAAGTACAAGAAAGGCGATGTGTCGAATGCAACTTACAACGACAAGAAAATCCGCTGTGTTTATATGAAAGCCGATCTAGCGAGTACTACTTACGATCGACTAGGCTAGCTACCCCGGCGCGCCCCGCACAGTCATGCAGCTGCTATCAGTCAGAGCTAGCTGCGCCGTACCATATGTCATCAAACGTTTCTCAAACGTTGACATCCAGTCCGCCCTCCATCGGTACTAATGCTCCGACACAGCCCGCCGTATCACTCGTATACTTTGTGTGCAGGTTATGGGTCTATTTTCTTGCGCGGGATCGATCCGCCGGGAATTGGGGAAATCCCCAGCGGATGGATCTCGCGTAAGAAAATAGACCCTATAGCCTGCACACAAAGTATACAAGTTAGTGTTGACTTATTTGTGTCCGTTGTATTAGCTTTAGTTCATGCAGTTTCGAGCGAGTTAGAAAATGTTCGAGATATAGGTCTAATCAGCGCATTTTTTTGTTGTTGCTGTTTTTGCAGGTAATTGTTCTCGTATTTATTTTAAAAGCCATACAAACATGTAAGTAAAATAAGAGACATTTTCGTTCCTTTTCGGCACTTTTTAAGAGTGCAACTTGCTTGCAAGGTCAAGGCAGTTGAGTTGACCTGTCTCGCAGCGCGGGGCTGCATGCCTGCGCTGCCGAAACCATGGCAGACCTTCTAGTGCGTGTTCGTTCCCGTATCATTCATTGGCAGATTTTTTTTATCGGAATACCGGATTCCGCAACAAAAAAATTCCGACATGACTCAGGCCTATTTTAAGACATTTCCAAGCCACTGTTTGTATTCATACTTGCGCGTCAGTTATCCACTGTTGATGCCAAGTATGAATGGTCGGTATTTGCGTCTAGCACTGGATTAAGCCAGTGCCGAGCCAGTGCTAGACTAAGTATGAATGGGATGATAGTCCCAGCAGTCTCATAATTCAAGCCTGAAGCCGATGAATTTGAGCCAATTATTAAAAATGAATGCAGGGAACCAGCTGTATATCTGCAAGCTATGTAGTAAGAATTCTTAAGGGACATTTGGCTTTGCAACTAGTGCTTAGATGTAGATGGCTAGATAAATGCTATCACATTATTTGTTTGTTCTTTTCTAAATAAACAATGAAAAACACACTTTGAAGAAAAATAAGCAGAATTTGCTGTACAAGTGGACAATTATTAGTCTGAGCAGCCTTATTCACACAACCTCACTGCACAAAGTACATTATTGTTTTTGTGAAGTTCTTTAATTTCATACTTCCAATCACGGGAGCCGAGTTCAAACCCAATCCTTCGAATCCTTCAGCAAAGACATGTTCATTCACAATGCTGCTCCCTACCCAGGAGTATAAATGGGTACCTTGGTCGGGTGTAAATTAGCCTGATGCGCCGAATAAGGGTTGCTCACGGCTAGTATGCTCCCCGGGGAGTTGAGAAAAGTTCACAAATAATTGCACAGGTTTGAAATGTGCCCAGATGACCAGGTGTAAGAATAATTGTGCAGCACAAGTGTCTAACGACAGATGTCTGCATGCTATGGGTATATAGTTATTATTATTAATCAATATCCAATAATATCAATGTTCCCTGCCTCCTTCTGTGACCCTTTCCATCCCCTTCCCCCTCGTTCTCCCCATCCATCCCTCTCCTCATTCACCTCCACTCTTCCTTACTCTTTCTCCTCCTTCCCCTCCTCCTCTCTGCCCCTCTTCTTCCTCTCCCCTCTCCTTCACTTTTTCTCCTGCTCTCTCCTTAAACCTGTCCTTCCCACCCCTCTTCTCCCTCCCTCTTTCTCCATCTTTCTCCCTATTCACATCTTCTTAACTCGTTCCCTCCCTCTCCTTTTCTCCTTCTTCCTCTCCCCTCTCCTTCCCCTTTTCTCCTGCTCTCCTCCCTATCCCGTCCTTTCCACCCCTCCTCTTCTCCCTCCCTTTCTCCCATCTTCCTCCCTTATCTACATCCTCTAAACTCGTTCCCTCCCTCCCTCCCCTTTTTCTCCTTCTTCCTCTCCCCTCTCCTTCCCCTTTTCTCCTTGCTCTCTCCCTATTCCCGTCCTTTCCACCCCTCCTCTTCTCACTCTCTCTCTTTATCCTTCTTCCTCCCTATCCTAATCCTCTACCCTCATTCCCTCCCTTACCATTTCTCCTTCTTCTTCACTCTTCTCCTTCTTCTTCACTATTCTCCTCCTGAATTCCTCTCCCCCTCTTCCTCCCTATCTATCAATTTCCTAAAACGAATTGAAAACATTTCCTTACCCGTCAACAGGATCTCCTTGGGAGTGAAATGAAACGTCAGTGACTGTAATTTTAGTTGGTTGGTTGTTGGAACTGCTGACCGTATTACCAAGGATCACTCACAGCAGGCAGGCTGAAACCCCTGACATCACCAGTCCATTCCAGGTTGGTGTCAAACCAACGAGTCCTGGGCAAAACAAAACAAAATCACATTTTCTATCACACTTGACAACAAAATAATACAGCAAAATGAAATGACTGCATAATAACTGACTGCTAAATGTTTAGCTTGCTTCTCAGGGCTTGCTCTTCGTGGTGGCCCTAGTGATCAATGTATTGGTGGAAGTCTATCTTATGTGTTATTCTGGCCACCTGAAAGAATAAAGGTTATCAAGCAACTCACAAAGCTAAGCCTCGGTGTGCAACGGACATTACATGTAACTAGGAGGTCATTGTGATTTTTGGTTTACCAAAAGAGGGGAAATTATGATGGCAAGAATTAACACTTATTATATCCCTCATAAGATCGTTTTACCATTGTATTTGACAAATGATAGTTTTGGACAACACGCGCAATCCCCGCGCAAACATGTGACCGGGCTGTTAGCAAAAAATTAACACTAAAAGTTTGTTACGCGTTCGTATCCATAGATCATGTGTTTAAGCAAAATGCACACGCGATCAAATTTGTGCAGTACTCTATGGCGCACACGTTCTAGTCACGTGATTGACATTGCTGGTTAAAAAACTAACACCCTGGGAAGAAGAACGCCAAGACGCAATAAGCACATCCGTGGGAGCACTAGCACGCATTCATCGCGTATGTGCGCAGTTGCTGCGCAACTCAGTTTTGCGTCTTTGTGATTGTGTGCGCAAAATAACAATGACTTTAAGCGTATTAGATGCGCCGTGGTTCTGGAGGCTCATACTGGCTTCTTTAATGTCGATTGATTTTTATATCAAAATTTACAAGCGATTTTATGAAATACTCAGAGATTATCACTTATTTTGCTATAAGCTGAACACAATCACTGATATTGATGAGTGATATAAAACAACTAACGAATGTGCTTGATTGTGATAGGCAATCTATTACCTCGGTGGGCTCAAATGACTATTACCCTCAGCTACGCTTCGGGTAATAATCATTTTGAGCCCACCTCGGTAATAGATTTGACTATCACAAGAAGCCCATTCGTTAGTTGTATATTAACACATCAGTTGTGAAAAGCATGAGATTTATTAACTTTATAGCTTCAACTTACTTTCATAGAATATTCAAAATGCACTTCATAATTTAGGTTTTAAAACAATCCACTTTCATACCCCACATCATAAATATTACCGAAAATGTTTTATGATTGAGGTTTACCACCAAAAAAAAGATTTGAACAATGTACTTTTTAGAACACTTGTTTTTCATATATTTAGTGCTTACAATTACAATATTTGCCCACTCCTTTCATAATGTGATTTTGTTTTGAAAAATCACTCAGTGAGGGTTTCTCATATGTCAAAATTTGCAAATTTGCTTTAACTATTTCAACACAAGAGGGAGCTATATCAAAATAATTTACAACAAACATATAGACCGATCTATGCTTTCAAAAAAAATTGAAATCAATTAATTTTGTTTATTAATTTCCTGATATATGGGGATGTTTTTCTTTAAATGTTTCCTTGTCCTTTAAAAACCTATCATGCAAATAATTGTATGTTTGCTTTAAGCATGGACTGAGCAGGGGAACACCACTTCATGTTGGGGGGGGGGGGGGGGTACAATACTTTATCGCCACTATTTTGTTATTAATTGTTTTGTCAAAGTATTTGGGGTAGTCCCGGGGGGGGGGGGGCACTCATGTATAATGTAAGACGGGTATGTGCCGCTTTAAAGAACCCGGTTTTCACACCCCGATTGCCGCACTCTAAAGATACCCGATTTTCAAAAATTGCCGCTCCATAGGACCCCCGGAATGACTTGGCTAGGTAGTTAAGTAGCCTCAAGTCCATTATTCTTCTTCTAGTCAGCTCCTTGACCACCATTTGAGGGTTTCTGTAGGTCTTTGGTAGCTCCAAGTTCATGTATTTTGCCCGTATTTGTAAGTTTTAGTCTGCTCCTTAGTCCCTTAAATCCCGTTTCAGGGTTTTTGTAGCTCCAAAGACCCTATATTTTGTGCTTGTAGTCAGCTCTTAGTTAAGACCCCTATTTCAGATTTCCGTGCGGCACACCCCCGTCAAAAATAATTCGAGTGGCCCCCCCCCCCCCCCCCCCCCCCCCGGGGGGGTAGTCCTTCCAGTAGGAGGAAGGGGATGGAGGAGCAGTCAGAGCAAATGGGGTATAGAAGAAGAGGAGATGGAGGAAATGAGTAGAATATGGGGAGGGGGAGGGGGAGGGATGGGAGGATGATGATGAGGAAGAGCAGGAGGAGAAAGAGTGGAAGAAAGAGGAGGGGTGAGAGTAATAGGAGGAGGAAGAGATCCTGGGGGAAAGGAGCCGGAGGAGGAAGAGGGGAGGAGGGGAGGAGGGGAAGGAAGAGTTGGGGAGGAGTAGGAGGAATAAGATGAGGTAGAGGAATAGGAGATGGGGGAAGGAGTAGGGGAGAGGGAGGGTAGGAGAGGGGGAGGGAGGAGGAGGAGGAGGGGAGGGGGAGGGGGAGGGGGAGGCGGGAGGGGGGGAGGGGGGAGGGTCGAGGGGGAGGGGGAAGGGGGAGGGTCGAGGGGGGAGGAGGAGGAGGAGGAATAGGAAAAGGAAGAGGAATAGGAAATGGGGAGGGGGAGACGAAGAGGAGGAAGAGGGGGAGGAGGATGAGGAGGGGAGGAGGAGGAGGAAGGGAGAGGAGGGGGATGAGGAGGGGGAGGAGGAGGGGGCGGAAGAGGGGGAGGAGGAGGAAGAGGATTTGATGAGGAATAAGGGGGGAGGAGGAGGAATAGGAAAAGGTGGAGGACGATGAGGAAGAGAAGGGAAGGGGGAGAAGGAGGAGGTTGAGGGGGGAGGAGGAAGAGGGGAAGGGGAGTGGAGGAGGATGAGGGGAGGGAGGGGGAGGGGAGGGGGAGGAGGATGAGGATGAGGATGAGTATGAGGATGAGGATGAGGATGAGGATGAGGATGAGGATGAGGATGAGGATGAGGATAGAGGATGAGGATGAGGAGGAATGGAAATGAAGAGGAAAAGGGTTGATGTTAATACTGTCAGTGTTAGAGGAGCCGACACTGTATGACATGGATTTGTAAGAGATGATTATGTTGATGATTTCCAACGAACATGTTAAAGAAAACAACAATCTACTTATTACTTATCTACACAGCTTTAATAATGGGTCATTTATTAGTGTTTTTCAAGATGTATTCTCAAGATGTATGGTATTGGGTCCTATTACCGGATACCATTTCTTTACGCCATGAAAACGATCAACATGAAGAACAGAGATATGAATAAAACACAAATAAGTGATCTATATATCTCAAGATAAAGAATTTATAACTTATTTCGTAGAAAAAGCGGCAACTTACGCAAATTGAACTTTTACGGCACCCTTTCAAGAAAGCAGAATTTTTGTAGCGCACAAACCGGGTTGTATTAACCGGACGCACCAAACGTGAATGTTTTGCATGGGAATGTCATTGACATGCGCCCTGCCACTGGTGCGCGGCAAAACGCCGCGTATAAACGCCTCATGGCGCTTACTTTTCTTCGGAATGGTGGAAAATGTTTGCTAAACATACATTTATTATCCTCCGTTAATGCCGACTTTCAAATTCAACTTTCAAAATTCGAACGTTTTTCTATTGGAATTTGCATGTACGGTAATACAACCCGTTCGGTATTGCAACCCCTTGCTATACTGTGAATAATTACATTGGAAAAGCATAAAAGGAGTGTTTATTTTAACTTTCAAGTACAGCTGTAAGATTAAGAATTGAATATATTTCCTGGATATAGCAATTTATCTTGAAACTAGTATAATATTTATAACAGTGATGTTCAAGGGAAGGTTTATATTTTGTGTCAAATTACATATATCTTTTGTTAAATGTTGTACACATCAAAACTCAAACAGAGATTAGCATCAAGCTCGCATCTACAAATATCTCTTCATTCCAAGCAAATATTGATTTTCCTGTTGAAAAACAAACAAGATCCCCGACTCACGTCTCATTCGATTGAGCATGTTTTTTGTTCATTCATTCATGCATGCAAGGCAATATCAATATCGTCAACACTGACCGACTGTCTTCTGCTATAAAACTCACGACACGAATTGATGAAACATTTCATGACTTAAAAGCGCATTTCAGTCTCACGTATATCAATCACACATCAGCTATAAATCCATTTTCAAAGAAATGTTAATTAAAATAGTATTGACGGAACAGAAACGAAAGAATGTATCATTTTCCTTACCAATTCTGTGATGTTTACTGTCAGCTGTCTGCTGTATTTGTACGTGGGCATTACACTAACTGTAAGTAAACGCTCACGTGAGGGCGTTTTACTGATAATTTTTGCGGAACTTTCTTCATTCTCGTCACCACCATCATTACATTAATATTGAATATCTACGATTGTTTTCAGTACTATTATTACAATAGCACGAATATGACTTCCAAACCGTCTCCAGCACCTGCTAGGTTAAGTTGGAACCTTTACCTGAATTGGAACATCACTTGATTTTTACGTGTTCGGAGGTAAGTTGTTCAGATAGATTATCATCAGTCCCATAAACTTATTTTTATGTAGTAGATGAGAAAGAAACTTAAACTAAATGTAGATTCATTGAAAACACAACATTATTCGAATTATACCTCTACAGATAGCTACGATCATACATAATATGAATATATTACTGTCCAAGCACTCACTAATCAGAGAAAATAAAAATGGGCAATATATTGAACACCATTTCAACACCCGAATCAAGCAACTTTGTCTTTGACTTTGTCTTTGTAAGTTTGTGGTGACCGTTTCTGATTACTTAAACGTGTCTTTCTGGTGATTTCAGTCACTGTTCTATTGTTTGTTACGTACAGTCGCCCTATTGTTTCTTCATTCGCGATTGTTCATCGTATTTGTCTCTTCGTCACGCCTCCACATGGATTGTTTGTTCACATCCGTCATCTGGTCATTTCAATCGACTCATCGTCATCGCTTTGTTTACGTCTGCTTACATCACTTGACAAACCTTCAAACTTTCATTATCTTAGAACAAAAGTCTTCGACATTGACATTATATGAACTTACCAAAATGGTCCAAATTATTCTTCAAATGTCGAAAAAAATGGAAAATCTGCAGTTTTGGAAAATAAAAAGACTGAGAAAATCTCAGTCGTGATCCCTCTCAAAAGTGTTGCTGCTTATCTGGATGACTGTCATGTATTTCCCGCAAGCTTCCCCACACCACACGTGTTACCGTATCCGAATTCTGACACGGCATATCCGAATTCTGATACGGCGTATCCGAAATCGGATACGGCGGGCATGCTTGCAGATCGCGAGTTGGCTTGTTTTGGACAATAATAAGCGGCCTCCCGCATGTTGCGGGCGGGCTTTCTTTGTTTACGATGGGACATCGAGCAGGAAGAGAAAGAAATGGAACTTATATGACGATTTTTGTAAGTATGACTTATCATTTTGAAAATGAAATTTTGTAACAATAAATCATAAAATCAGCTTCAATCTAGGTATGCAATTTTTACTTTAGATATGCTGTTCTTTTCTCTCTGTTTGTAGTTCAAATTGTGTCCCGTAGATTTTTACCACTGTGAGCAGTAAATGGTCCTATCACTTCTACTTCTACTTCTACTTGGGTTACTCGACAGGGTCCATCAGTCAGGACGTAGAGTCGAGGGGAACCGGTTGAGGTGTCCCATTAATTGCGATTGAGGCAACTGCTCCCGCAAAGGCTCCTAGAGATGTAGAAGCCAAGATATTATTGGGAGCGCATTCCATGCTGTTACAGTTTGTGGGAAGTAGGAGTTCTGGTAAAGCTGAGTTCGAGTATGTATATGCTTGAGCTTATTTGGGTGGTATTGTCTGGTGATGCTTGGGCACATTGGTGTGAGGAGTTGGTAGGTGTAATTGCTACCATGCCATTCTGAATTTTGTAGAGGAGGCTAAGGCAGGAGATGTGTCCTGCGCCTTTCCAGTGTAGTCCATTTGAAGTTGTTGAATCATAGCAGACACACTCTCAGAATGGCGGTATTGTTGAAGAACGAATCTTGCTGCTCGCCTCTGTACAGCTTCAATCTTTGAGAATGCTCTTCTTTGTAGATGGATTCCAGAACTGTTGCACAATATTCAAGCGGAGGTCTAACCAGGGAGAAGAAGGCTTGTTGTCGGATCTTCTGGGAAGAGCGTCGTAGATTCCTATTGATAAGCCCGAGCATTTGGTTGGATACGATGCAATTCCATCAATGTGTTTTTGCCAGGATAGGTTGTGAGAAAAAGTAAGACCCAGGTATTTGTAGATGTGGGTACGTTCACAGAAGGATTTCATCGGATTCAGTTGCCAAGATTGCCAAGTCATGTATCAAATTAAATGTCTGTTCACCCTCTAAATGATAATAGCAGCCGAAAGCCATAATTTCATTGTCCCTTTAAGTTTAAGCTTCGTGTCAAGAGCCTCTGGCCAGGAGTAGCTCGCAAACATACAATTGTTTATATTAGACTATTTTAATTGTGTGTATTTGTTTGTTTGGACATCTTTTGTTTATTGGCCGTATTTTGTTTTTTCGACCGTCACCTGCAATTAATTGTTGTCTGGCCAACTGATTGAGAGGATGAGACATACATAGCCACTATGTGCACTTCAAGTTCAACCTCCTTACAAAGTGACAGAATAATCAGCTAGTTGATTGTGGTCGCTACCAAGGAAGGAGAAGAAGAATATAGTGTGAGGGGATGTTAGCGAATTCACTTTTACCCTGTCGTTATTGGCTACCGACCCGACGCTACCGTTATTAAATAAAGGAATACTACCACGTACGATGTCATGTATAACATACAAAGTATTTAAAACATGACAGAACAGGTTTGACGTCACGACAGGGACATTAAGAGGAAACTGCACTATATTTTAGTGCTTGTTATACCGCAGGCTTCGTTATTTTTAAAACTATTTTCTGAGCATATTTGGTGATTTAAACCTTATTGTATCAATAGTTCTTGGTTTTGTCTTGTTCTTGGTATCCTTTTTTATTGGAAAAGACACCCTATCCAATGGACATAATAATTTTGTTACTATATTTTGTGAAGCGCCCCGTTCCGTTTTGTTGGGCCACCCTGTATAAATGTTCATATTATTATTAATTATTATTATTATTGTAAATTGTAATGTCTGTATGTGGGAATCATACAGATTTTTTAGATTCAGATGAATCTGATATTTCGGAGTGAATTCTCAAATTTTATGTTGTTATCATATTGAGTCATGAATCTGTGCACAGTCAACCTTGTCTAACTCACATTAGTTGAATATTTGCTTTTCAAAGCCAAGGTCTATTCTGTTACCCTTTTCTTTTGTTTTCTGTCATTTTTACTCACCATAAATCAAATTTGTAATCGGTCTAATATTTTTTTTACAGTCCCAATTTGTATCATGTAAGGTAGACTTTAGTAACTATTCTATTGCCCAACTCGTAATATTTTCAATTTGTTTTGTCTTGCAGCACACTGCTGATGACCTGCGAGGCCTCATACAGTCTGGCGGTCAAATGCTCAAAGACTACCTCAAAATTGAGATGCACAGTAAGGACTTCAACATTTTTAATTTTATATATTAAGTTAAACTTTAATTTATTTCAATTCAAATTCAAATCCATGAAAATATGTTGGCATTCTCTATCAAGACGTGCCTTGTGGCATGACTAAAAGAATGAATGCTCTATTCCAATGCATTGGACATCCATCTTTTAGCCATGCGGTGGTCATGTCTTGGTAGATAATGCAATTTAAAAAAATACATAAAATATATTTTATAAAGCAGCATACATGTATTCACTAATAGGGAAGACTTTGACACTCCACCAAAATGTGTTTACAAATAATTTAATTTGGGTTACGTTAGCGTTTTGGTTTAGGTTAGGCTTAATATTCAGGGTACATATGGAAAATTAGCATGAAGTGTAGAATTCATAAAAATACATCTAAAATGATTAATTCATTTTTGGATCAAGACCCTGAACCCAAAATAATGACATCTCTGATAATCTTCATCTAATGATAAGCTTTATTTTAAAGATTCTATCATATTTTTGTTCTTGTGTAATATGGGAATAAAAATTTAAATACAAAGACAACATATTCATTAGTTACAGATCAACATGGAAAATTATGATAATAATATAACAAAGTTGTATCAGTTGTCAATGTTATATATCTATTCCAGCCGAAAGAAATGTCATTCATTCATTTATTTTGTTTGTAAATGTTGATTTTATGTAGGAAATAACTTTGGCATTCCAGTTTTAACATTCTATTGTTTCACTTTTAAATCCTCAAAGCGCCCGACATGAGGCATGCCCTGGTACAAATTGATGAGGAAACATTTGCAGCAAGGTGAGAGCTATCGCTTGGTCTATGTCTCATTTGGTCTGAGACTATGTTGATGCCTGTAACTTTAAGGGACTTAGTAACATTGTCTAAATCCTCAAAATCCATTTGGAATTCTAGTGGGTTGTCCTCCCAACCCCCACCCCCCCCCCCCCTCCCCCCCCCCCCCCCCCCCCCCCCCGATCCCGTACCTTGTTGTATTCAGGATGTAAGTTTCCGGATTTGGACGGAAATCCGGATTTTTTCTCAAATTTCGTTTTTTGGGGGGTTTTTTACGTGTCCCGTAATTACAAATTACAATCAAAAACCTATCCATCATGTTACTAAAAACTGCAAGTTCAAAGGCAAATTTGCAAAATTTTCCTGCAGAGGGGCGTTGCCCCTGCAACCCCGCCGGGGGCTGCTGCCCCCTAGACCCCCGCTATGGGGCAGGGGCGCTGCCCCTGCAACCCCGCCAGGGGCTACCGCCCCCTGGACCCCCAATTTCTGGATTTTTTTTTTAGCTCCACTTACATCCTGTGTATTGTATTAACAATAAAATCATAGACAGGTTTCTGTTTTTCAAATTTACCCTTTGTTAAAAAGATATTTACGATTGAGTAATCAGATGTTAAATAATCCAACGGATCGAGAAAACCGTGTACAAAGTGGTGCAATGAGTTGGTGAACATCACTTTGCATTTTTGCTCATTACTCGGCCATGTAACATCATTTAACTTGAAATTTTCCACACAACGCCCAGTGGACATATCAGATAACCTTGTATCAACACTCATCGCTCTTTGCACATGTCAACAAAGTACTAGATCCCTTTAATCCATAAAATGATACACTTAATCTAAGCACCTAAATTCTGAATTTGCTAGTAGATGAAGTTGGAGTATAGACCAAACGGGCATAGACCAATCAGCAATATGCCTTCATATATTAAAGAGATGCCTGTAAAGTGTCTAAATCCACGAAAATTACTTGGAGCTTCACGTTTCTCTTCTACCGTGTTGTTTGGCTTATGGTAAGAGAAGAATATAATAGGGTTAGATTTTTTTTAATGCATTCTTTAGTATGACGATAATCTATCATTGATATAATCAGCTCAAGAGCGTAAAATGAACGGTCATAAACCCTCATACACGTTATACAGTAATTTGTTGTAAAAGCTGACGCAAATGTTCGCTTTTGTAACCAGGAAAGCAGTGTCTTTTTCAATGAAACTTTCACACATCTTTCAGACATATCTCTTACAATGATTTTGGTATAGGATTGAAGTCTCAAATTTCATTTTTGGGCAATATCCTGACACTTTACTGGTGCAAACCTTTTAACCTGTTCCTTCCTAATTAGGTAATGTTAGGTACTGTAATTCCCACAGAGTTAATACATAGGCCAACAGGTTCCTGTGTATTTAGCACTTCCATGGGTTAAAGACATATATTTGCATTGTAAACACACAACATACAAATGTCCCAGAGAAATACCCCCAAGTCTATTGCAGCCATATTGCATGTATACTCCATGTGCATTCAGGTACGAAATACGTATTTGGTACATCCTGTATGCTTTTTCTCCTCGCAAGCCTTAAACATTAAAGGGATAGTTGAAGTTCTGTAAGGAGAGTACAGTTTTAGTGAAACTGAATTATATAACCAAAACCTGCATCATTACATTACAAACTATAGTTATAACTAGGAAAGGAACACAAAAATACAAATGACGTAGTAAAGATCATGTTATATTCAAAAAGAGCCGTACAACGTAAGAGGGCGCTCTCCTAAACACTCATCTCGGTTTCAACATTTTGAATAAAATATTGTGCATGTGATTGCTTTGTTGAAATAGTGATTAGATAGAGGAAATAACAACAACTATTTAAATACCTATTTGTAACTTTTTGAAAAGAGGAATGCATTTTTTTGAATTTTTAACGGCTGGTTCAAAATTCTCTAATAAAACCGGAGGCCCCGGGTTTATTACAAATTGTTATATTATGGATATTTCAAGCCGTTTACTGAACCGATTTTGATCAAACAAGATGATTTTATTGTTTAAATATTTATGCTCTTTCAAATTTTACACTCAGTTTTTCATTACCTCAAAAACCAATAAGTAGTCTAGCGCCCTCTCTACCAAAACTCAACTTTCCCTTTAAAAAACAAAACTTTATTGTTTAAATATTATGCTCTTTCAAATTTACAACCCAGTTTTCATTACCTCACAAACCATTAAGTAGTCTAGCGCCCTCCTCTACAAACTCAACTTTCCTTTAAACAATGGAAATTGCACCATGTATTATTTAATGATTTCAGTGCGGTAAATCTGTAGCCTTGTTGTTGTTGATGTTGTTGTTCAAGGGGGTGGGGGGGGGGGGGGGTCATTTATCCCCCTGAATGATCGATGGAAATGTTAGCAAATCTGTGCCAGTGCACGTTTTCCTAATAGGGATGCAGTCACACTTGTATTAGCGGGCCCTGTCTATATCAGCCAGCCAACCTGCCTGAATTGCCACAAAAAGTATTCCCCTGCAAAGAGTGTTAGGGAACTATCTGTAGAAGTCACTGTCTTGAGTGACCACTATTCCTGTTTCCCCTGAGTGGTCAAATATATATATATATATAAAATGTTTGACTGTATATTAAAGGAGAGAACCACTTTTGCAAAGCCAAAATCAAAAGTTGCGAGGTATTGTCTTATATGAAGGAAATGTCATTTAATAGCATGCCTGAAAAATTAGGGCTTGAAATCTCTTTTTCGTGGAGTTATATACCTAAAACTGATTAACTGAGGGACGTCGGTTTAATGGGGTTTAAACATATTTTCGGGCCGGTGAGTAAGTTCGTACACAGATTTCCACGAGCGTGCCAGATCGTTATGCATGACCCCCTACGTGACCCGCGCATAGAGTACTAATGTGTGAGCGTTTTCCAAGTACAAAATACCCCAACATCGCTTAAACTGACTACATGTAATTATATATTCTTTATTTTGAGATCCTTTTCCGTGACATACGTTAACAAATGTCGGCTTCACAATACCTTTACGAGAATTATGTACTATATTGTTGTAATATTATGCTAAATCAGTTGAACTCCTTTATTGACCTGATATATAGTTTAAATGAAGGGGACGCATTCTTTTTTTCATTCGTAGAATCCAAATTAGAGGGCTGTTCGCTCTGATTTTTTTTTTGCGTGTTACATTGATCCCCACCGTCACTGAAAGCTGTTCAGACGTTTTGTAAAAGTGGTACCTGTCCCTTGAATCGGCATATTTATTTCAATCGTGTTCTTTTCCTAGGTTGTTGATTTGCCTTGCATACTTGAATTCTCACAAGACTTTCGACAAGAAATCCTTCTGTGAAGGACTGCTGATATTGCACAGGTAGGAAAATTTATGGTGATATAATACTTTTATATTTTTTACAATATCATTGTCATAAAAATATAAATCAATTGGGATTTTAAATTCTCATTTGCTTAAGTAGTATTAGGAAGAATTTTTGTTAATGTCCATGTATTTGTACTATTACATAGTATTGTCATCTATTTTTTCATAAATCAACTTTATGCAATCCCTTGTTTGTTTTACTTCGTCAAGTTGGTTAAGTGGTCACATTTGTGCAAGGTTGATTCAATATGTTTGTCCCATATTGACCATAATGGTTTTAGTCACACAATTTTAATCAAGTCTATACAGTATGCATTTATACTATCAGAGATTGTTTCCAGTAAGTACATGTATGTGTGTTTCTATTGATTATGCAAGATGATAGTGTGCAATGTTGAGGATGCTCCAATCATACCAGAGGATGAGGCCAAACCAGGTCCCAACCAAGAAACCAGAGAAGGTCGACAAGAAGTTCATCTGGGAAACACGGAGGTAAACATCCTTTGCGCTTGAATCTGCCTCATGCACACATATGTGACCTTATACACTAAACGACCAATAAGTTTGGGGAAAATGATATGTTTGTCCAATCTCTCCTCCGAGGCTCCCACTGTGGCCATCAACAATCTGTAGCCACAGATTTGTCCCTAGATAGCTTCTCTCCATATGCGCTCATATATCCATATTCGAAGCAGCCACGCATCGCTAGGCAAGAAACAGCGCGCAACATAGAGCTAACACGTCCGTAGTGTACTGTACGTTCACAGGTACCGTACCACATTACAATAAATAGCGGATTTCGAGAAGTGTGAGGGTTTTTGCACAAAATGTTGAAAACGACAAATCGACAAAAGCCGTAACACAAATTAAAATCATAAAAATAATAATGAATTTGTTATTTTTCTGCACAATTCAAGGATTATTTGACACGAAGATATCCAAGTATGTAATTCAGTGAATGTGAAATCAAGTTCACTTGGAATTATAGTCTTTTTTATTTGAATAATTTGTACAACATGTCACAGGTGTTTGTTGTGCGAGGAAGTTTGACGGCCTGAACTTTGACTGTCGATAAATGCTGCATTGCTAAGCGCTTAGCGGGTCATTAGGCCAGAAGTTACAGGCGGCAGTGGCTTAGTGCCGGACACGGACGTGGCCGTCGGCAACTAGTATTATATATTACTGGTCCGTTTCCTTATATTTGTTTAAAATTAATATATATAATGATAGATTTAGGTAGGGTCGATCTAACGGATAGTGATGACTGCCTCATGCATTTGGACGAAACTCATCATCAATGTAGTTTTGTTGATCATTTCATCAATATCTTATTTCATTCTTCTTTCTGTCAGCTCACTCCACCTCTGAAGAATGTGAGGAAGAGGCGCTTCAGGAAGACGGCCAGAAGAAAGGTACAGTCATCTCTTGATTTTTGTTTTCCAGAACTTGACCCCTAGGGTTTAAAGCCCAATCCAAGTTTTGGGAAAGTAGCCGAAAACATCTATTTTGTCAATATTGTTGAATAAGTATTTAATAGGGCCTGTGTGGTAAAATCCGAACAAGCATCGTAAATACAGAAATATCGGAAGAAATCCAATACATGCCCGTGAAAATTTATAAATCCCGCCGCCCGTTCCGCGGCACTGTCCGTAGCCGCTAGCGCTGGGCTGGGAGATATCGACAAGCTGGGGGACAAGCACATACAGCGAAGCCTCATGTAATGCACGCGGTTATTTGCACGTAATTCTTTCACATGGTTGGTAATAAGAGTGTACATTAATTTTTAGGGGATGGGGCTGTTTCCACACTACTGTCATTCTCCTTTAACATTAATGCTGGCTCAGGGCAGTAAATGTTAACTCGGGGCCAGGAAAAAATTTACGAAGGCCATATTTTGATGGCCCGATTGACATCCAGATTCAAACTGACACTAAGGAAAAAGAAGCAGATTTTGTATCTCTCCATATTCCAGTTCAAAAGGGTATGAGTAGATTTTAAATGTGTGGGTATTTTTTTTTTGAGCCAGTAATTATTGTTTACAAGCCCATGAAATGGAGAAGGACCACTTTTATAGCAAATGTAAAGTAGTCAGTGAATGTAATTTATTGTTCCTGTTAATGATAAAGAACAAAGAAAATTTAGCTTCCCCTCGGAATCAAGGGCCGAGACCTCCAGATTGCTAGACCGGTTTTCTAACCACTGAGCTATAATAGCTTCTTGGTGGCGGTAACACCCAGGAACCCATTTCAATGCCGGTGCTAGTCCAGAAACTGCATTACTGTTTTTATCCCTAGTGACCTAATTCCCCAAGTTGAATCTTATCCATCGGGATGTGCGATAGCTTATGGGATATGTGAAATAGATTCAACTAATGGATAAGTGCAAGGGTATCATCCACATTGATGAAGTTTCTGACTATCACGAGAATCTTGAAAAGAGTTTCTTGAAGCACTGTCATCAAGGATATCTTTTATGGCTCAGTAGTTAATGTAGATGTCTCACTCCTCGGGTTTATGTTCCCCCAAGGAGCCCAATGGTCATTTTCCGATTTTTCCAGTTGATTTATATTTGTGTCTGTTTCCCCAATATTTGAATTGATTGTTTCTTTCAGTACATTGAGGCTCCAGATGTGGAGGAGGAGTGAAGAGGTTGCTACGCATGGGACAGCACGGCAACCAAGATCAGATGGGATGGCTCTGGCCGAGGAAGATGTCAAGGATGACAAGAATGATGAGAGCATGGGATCACCACCTCATGGTGAGATTATATGGGATTAGTGATGGGATTAAGTGGGAATTAGTAATTGAAAATTGATAAAGAGAGAGGTAGAATTGCTTCTGATGGACTTCACCAAGATGAGGTTTTTTATAATGGGTACTAGACTTAATAAATAGCCATACATTTTAACACATTACAGTACTCAACTACTAGTAAGCTTTTGTTTTTGTATTAGGTGTGCTATAAAGCTTGAATGGTGATCAACAAAACAATAGTTTATTCACTGCACATTATCTTTGTATTTTTTAAATGGCCTCCACTATGGGGTCTAAACCATAATGCAACATCACTATTATTGATTATTTCTATGTCTGGTTACTGTTTCATAATGTGAATAAGATGAAATTGACCCCCCCCCCCAAAAAAAAAAAATTTGCACATTTGCTCCCACAAAGGTGTACATCATGCTGCAGCACATGTTAGCGACGTGAGCGCTCGACGATGAGGACGACGATGATGATGATGAGAGAAAGGAGTCGAGCTGCGATGATGGAGATGCGGACATGGACGTGGACATCGAGGACCTGGAAGATGGAGACGACCCCAAACAGGGTGCTGGAGGGAGAGGACTCCAGGATGGGGGATTCAGATGCAGGAGGGCAGGGAGACGATGAGGGGAGGGGGGGGACGGGATGAGGAGAAGGAGGAGGATGGGGATGACGAGGGACAAAGAGGAGAGTAAGCAAAAGTGGCCAAGAGCTAGGCATTGGCTGCAATTCACAAAGGAGGTGTAGTTAAACCGTGGTTTATAGATTGCAAATTCCGGGATGCTATGATAACGTGTATCACCATTTGGCACTAGGCTAGTTTGTGCGCACTGCATAACACTGAAGCTGCGTTTCCATATAGTGCAAATTTCACGCGCCAATTATTTTTTATTTCGCAGCGAATTATTGAAAAAATCGGTCTGAGGAGCGTTTTTAAAAATTTGCTTGCAAATATTTGCCATGTAATAAGAAATAATATATGAATACACTGATTTGGGTCCGTGTGAATGTTCGCAGGCGGAAATTCGCTCTATTGGGAACTGGTCAGCTTGATGCAGTATGTAGTACGCACATTGCGCTGGTCGTTCGCAAGATTGCTCCGCACATCTGGGCCCCGTAACATAAAGATCACGATTAATCGTACAATCAATCAATAGATTGTACATTTAATTGTTTGTGGACCCAATTATCCGATCGTATAATCAATTTGGTGTCCTTTAGAAAATGTGTAGCTTCAAGGTTGTTATAAAGAAAGAAGTGCATATTCTGTCTCCATAGTTATTTACACCTTGGTTTATAATAAACACTCTTCGTGAAATTCCAGCCATTATGTTTAGGGGGGTCCATTTATCCATCTTTAGTCAGTACATACTTCCCTCTTTCTATATGACAGTATCTCGAGGAACATTTAACAGATCATCATCAAGCATTGTTAAGCTTGGTATGTTTCAGTGCTGTAGTATAATGGATCAGGCTGTATAAAGTATAAAGGTCATGCATTCGTTTCCAAACGACATCAGCTAGTGTTCTTCAGTAGAAAGGCTCATACAGGCCCGTAGCCAGGAATTTTCAAGGGGGGTGCGTAATTTATCAAACAGAACAGAGACGATTGTGCGTGACTGAAACATCGTCAACAAAACCCGAGTCGTTGCCCGAGACCACTGATAGGTGGAGACCGATAAAAAGTGAGGAGACCTTTCTGAATTTGGCTATGGCTACGGTCCCTGCATTCTTCAATATTTGTTGCCTCCAAAACAGGAGATTATGGGTGCCTGTTGGGTGATGTATTTTTATAATTGAGATCCTTTTCATTTTTTATTTTAAGTCGATACATTTGTTTGAATATTTGTAACTTGTTTTCATTGTGCAATGTACCATTTTCTCATGAGCTGTGATCAAATTGCTCAGTTATCCCTTTTTAGTGCACGGTGGAAAATGTTTCTTTTCCTTCTGAACAATATTTATATTTAGTGCAATGCTATGTCCAGATGAGCTTGCAAGCGGGAGGATGAGGTGAAGTATTACAGGAGTATGATGGACGAACGATTAATTCTAAATTTTTGTTTTTGAGACGAAGACTAATTTCTTCATTTTTGTTTTGCCTTTCTGTTTTTTCTAAAATATTATATTCTATAATAATTATATATTTGTTAATTTCCGATGAGCTATGGCAAATGGCGGAATGCATGTTTTTCAGTCTTATTTTCCATTTTGAATATATGTTCGTTTCAGATGAGCTTGCCAAGCGGCTGAAGTGAGGTTCAACAGGAGCTGGAGGCTCAGGAGACCAAGAAGAAGTCCCTGGAGGAATCCACGCTAACATCAACAAACCCCATGCTCAAGGTACATTGTCTTAAAGGGACAGTCCACCTTTTGCAAAGCCAATTTCAAAGTTGCGAGGTTATTGTCTTATATGAAAGAAATAGTCATTTAACAGCATGCCTGAAAAAATTAGAGCTTGAAATCTCTTTTTCGTGGAGTGTATAGACCTCTAAATATAAAACGACACAGCGCGTTTAATTGTGCATATACGAGTATTTCGACCTGGTGCGGAAATTTGCTCACGGGCCATTCCATCGGGTACCAACGTTGCTTGTGCGTGACCACTACGTGACCCGCGCACAGATTGTGATCGAACAACGGCATAAGCAAATATTACTAAACAAAATAACCAAAACTCGCTACACTGACTACATGAAACTGTATATTCTTCATTTTTGAGACATTTACAAAGTCGGCTGCTCACAATACCTTTACAAGAATAAGTACAATATTAGTTGTAATATTATGCTAATCCGTTAAACTCCTTTATTGACCGATACATAGTTTGTGGAGGGGAGCATTCGTTTCTCATTCGTAGAATCCAAACTACAGGGCTGTTCGATCTGAATTATTTGCTGTGTGTGTTTTATTCGTCTACTGGAAACTGTTCAGGCGATTTGTAAAAGGCGGACAGTATTGTAATAAAGTAGTCTAACAACTAATCCATAAAAAAGTATCACCCCTGTTAATAAACTTAATTATGACTCTTGTGGTTCTCTTAACCTTGTTGTATCATATTACCAATAGAAGCTTGTTCTTGTATTGATTTATTAATAGTAGTGACGTTATGAACAGATGCATAATCATGCATTTACACTAAGATAGATGGCATGTGAACCTGCATTTTCTGTCTTGCTTTTATCCTATTGTACATCAATAAAAACTAAATATATCATTATATAACTTTCCTTCCCTCTTGCTTCCTTCACAGCATCGTTCCAGTCCCGCAGCTTGAAGATGTTCTGGACAGACATGAAGAAAAAATCAGAGAAGAGGTATGTATTTGGTTTTGTTAGTCAAAACAAAAACATATTATTCTATGTTAGCAATGAATGCATGTACAAAGGTGAGCTTAATACCGTACTACACTTATTCTTAAACTTTTATGCTTGTATTTCCAAGCATTGTCCAAGGGTGCATTAAATTTCAAATAAACTTGTCTAAAAACAGACCAGCATTTACATTTTTTGTCCAAGGCTAATGCTTGATCAATTAAAAAGTAATTAGCACTGAAGCCTATTTCGATAACGCTGATTCTATTTAAATGAAACCTAATGATTGCTAAGATGATCTTGTAACAATCAACCTTATTGGGAACCAATAGCCCCAAATAATATCTATAAATGGAAGGGTAATAGTCCATCTCCAGCAACAAGTTCAGAAAATAGGATTCCAGACAGATTATATAAATGAAGGAACTCATCAACCATACTAAAGTACCTGTGTTCATGGGGTCTGACAGGATGAAGACTATCTATTGTCTGGGATGTACACGTCTAATGTGGTTTTCTATTGTCTCCAAACGTATGCATGTATAGAATTTGCGCACCTGTACAGAGTTTGGCTCATATGGAACCATGAGGCCCTGTTGGTTTACTTAAGTTTATCACATTATGCGCTATATTATACTGTGTTTAACTGGCGTGGAGGGAATCGCACGGAATATTACATCCCGAGGGATTTTAATGCTATTGAGGGAAGAGTAAAAAAGTCCCGAGACGAAGTAGAGGGACTTATTTTCTTCAACGAAATAGCATTTGAAATACAGGAGGTAGGGGAATATTCCGTTGATTTTCCACGGACAACAAAGTAACAACCTGTTTTATCATATTGACTGTCAAATTGAAAATCATAATCCGTTTCTCGCTCACAGAAACACCTGCTTCACATCACATTCACACAACACGTACATACGAAGAGGTCACCCAGTTTTTTTTTTCATGTGCACAATACAGTCGATCGGCGTACTAGTTTGCCCTCCTCTCCGCAACTAATATCATCAACATATTCAGATCACTGCATTCTGTCAGAACTATATGTCGATTGTTCCTTCGATTATATTCACCAGGTCCCTTTCTTGATCCAATTGTACTGAAAATCGCTGATTTTCGTTGTTTTTTTCTTTTGTTCGCTGCCCGCGAGATAAATGATTTTATACGTGTCACAATACATGTACAAGTAACTACGGTACGGTCTAGCGGTACAATACGCCGTATGTACACGTTTAATACGGGTATGTGTACATTTTGTATCGTAAAAAGTGCCATGTAATATTCCATGTTATATCAAAAAATATAACATGGCAGCGCATTTACTGTATAAGTACTGCTAAGAATGTATATTAACCCATTGACTACGGGAACCGGGTGGGCTGTGTACAAAGTCTATGGAGATTCAGAATCTCGTATAGAGACGGGTTATTATTATTATTTTATCAAACAACGGGTACCAAACATATGCCCTGTGCTGTTCTGTGCATGGTGGTCCTCTAAGTTGTCTTTTACTTTCTTTTTCATTTCAGGTGGAGACCTTGCAAGTGATTGTTGGAACAGGTGATGAGGCTAGCGAGCGAGGTCTAATGTTACTATTAACTCTTATTTAACGTGCCAGAATTTGCAGGAAAATGCATCTTTGCATCTCTGGGGCATCACACGTAAAATTTGACCTCCTACATGTGCTTGCAACGTAATTAAAGTGACAGACTAATCGGCAAGTTGATTGTGGTCCCTATACGGGAAAAAAGAAGGAGAAGAACATAATCTGTGTATTCTTGCACATGCACAGCTGTAAGTGAGGCAGAGTGCTGCCATTACAGTGGTCTTGTATTTTGCAATCACAAAGGTGGTGAGCTGTTGTATCTGGGGAGTTGCAAGAGAGCATGTGAACCGTCATTGGTGCCGGAGGCATTGTAGATGTTGTCTTGTCCTTGTTGATACTGTGTAGAAGGACCACTGCGTTTGTCCTCCAGCAAGACATTATAATCCACAATTGCTCCCCTCGCTACCCAGGTGTATAGATGGGGACTCCGGTAGAGGGGAAAGCCTGTATGTGAATGAATCTTCTCCTATGCCCATGTGCCGCTTGTAAGGAATGCTCCCCAGGGATTGGGAGATGGTGCACACAATGTGTGCTGCTTGCATTGTATCCCTATTATCGGGGTAATAATAGTTAAAGGGCTTAGAGATGATATTGTATCATATTTAGGACGTTACAATAACCTACAAACATATAATTACTGGCACAAATCGCCTCCAGATTGGCTATAAACATACAGCATCTATGCAAAGCAAGGCACTAGGGCCTTTAAAAAGCTAATCACTTTGTTTTTGTTGATTGCAGTGAGTTCCACAGTCAAATAGTCCTTGGATACAATTCAAAGAAAAGAGGCTTCGTAACATTGTGAATTTTGTTTATTTCACAATTTGTTTTCACACCCTCGCTGCTTTAAAATTAATGTTAAAGGGCAATGCAACTCAAGAATAGAGTTTATTCCTACTTTATACATCGTAATATGCCTTGTTATTATATGTACATTACTCCGACTCAGATTTCCTGCTTTGGAAGAAATATGTGAAAATTCTATCGGGTATACCACTATTCACGCGAACACTGGAGGCCCGCCATTATTAGGTTTGTGCGGACTACTGGTCAACTGATATGAACTAATGCACTTTCAATCGCACCAATACAAACCACTGTCTGAATACTTGTAGATGCTTTTAAATCAGTTGAAAAGCTTTTTGTTCGAGCCCTAAGCACATACGTCAGAGTTTGCAAAGCACATGGCCGCTCCCATCATCTTTTGCCGCCATAAGAATTAGTAAAATGTGTGGTATGCTCACGTAAGATTTCATGGGATCCAGGAGGCCAAAACTGCCAAGTTTATGTATCAAATAAATGTCTGTTCACCCTCTAAACGATAATAATAACCGAAAGGCATAGTTTCATTGCCCTTAATGGCCAAAAGTCTACAAAATGGGTAATAGTTGAAACCGTGATTAGCTCATGCCCTAAAGTTGTATTTAGTAATCTATGGACCTTGGGACAATGAAATGACCCTGTTTATAACAGGGTTATAAAAAAACAAACAAACAAGAATCTTAAAAAGCTGGGGACCTGAAAATTCCCTTTATATATTATAAAGGGTGTTTCGTTATATCAAAGCTCATTATAGCGAGGTTCACCTGTATATTAGAATGATGGAGTATTGGGCATGTCAAATGACTCATGTATTTTTTTTTTTTTATTGCCAGGTTAGCAACAAATTATTCAGAACCAAATAATTTTTATTAAGAGATTGCTATTCAAAATGTTTTTGTAACTCACGGACTATTGTATATGTGTGTATATTTCTGTATAATGTAGTTGTATTTCAGTTCAGGATTTGTAATAAAAGGAATAATACATAAACTATGGGTTAATAGAAATTTTCCTTTCATATATTTATGAATATGTTGGTTTTTGCTTACTGTTACTGATAAGTGCATTATTCCTGCACTATAATTTGTATAATTCCTCTTGGGTAACATTAATAGTGATTTTTAAACCACTATCATCTGTTTTGATTAATACTAGAGGGCTGCATGTTTTCCAACCAGTACCGCATGAAACGTCCATTTGATTGGCACTAAACAAAAGCGGGTTATGTAACCACTGACATAGAAGCAGATTTTGACAACAAGCGGTACATTACCTGCTCAGATGACGTTTCATAGTAAAGTTTGAAAAAACATTGCAGCCTCCAGTGGTCAAGTCAAAACAATTGTGACAGGAATTATGCACTTATCAGTAAGTTAAAATTTCAGCGTTTTTTTTTGTCTACGAAAGTAGTTAAGGAAAATCATTAAGCCAGCACTCGGATTCCATCATCAATCATTACCATCCATCAAAAGAGATCTTTAATATCAAATTCCAAGTCATAAATACAAGAGATTGCAAGACATGCTATGTGACCTGTAAGGGTTAGGCAGTGTGTATTTTGAGTAACATACATGATAATACACAGAGTAAAATACACATCTAGCTTTTCACTCTTATTTGTGCTATACATATCCCACAACCAGAACATCTAAACAATGATTGTAGGGTAATACTATTGATATTATTTTGTACTATGTGCATACCGGAACAGATACTTTATTAGATAACTTACTTGAGCATCATGAGAGCTGCTCGCCTCAAGTACTACTTTATGGGGAAAAACATATTTTAAAGCATATAATATTTATTTTACAAAAGTCCGTACAAGATTTCTATGGCTTTTTTTTCTTCCCCAGGGACTTTATAAAATCTCTAGTGATAGCTAACATGCCATTTTTGTATATTCATTTACATTTTTTCATTAGAATATTGAAATAGGATCAAAAATGAATTATTGGTTCCTTATCCAAGCAGACAATGCTCACTTTCTGGAACTGACCGTTTAAAGTAGACCAGGGGGGTGTTGCTTAAGAAGTTTGCGATTAATCGCAAGTCAGAAAAATGCGCCTAAATGCTCAATTCTGATTGGCTCAAGATGCGCATGTTTTCTAACTTGCTATCAATCGCAACTCTTTATGCAACACCCCCCCCCCCCCCCCCCCCACAGACATTACAATTGTGTTAATAGTGAAAACAGAAACATTCAAAGGAAGAGTTCTTCGTGCGAACTCTGTACCTTCTTTCCTCCTATCAAAGAATAATTTGATTTTTTCATTAGTTACATGTACAGTATTGGCATCCTTTCATTTCAAAATTTAGGACAACATGTTTGTGGCTAAATGTATAATACATTTTACATAGGTTAAACAAAACAAACAAACAAGATTATAAAATACATATACCTTGTCCTGGATTGGTACGTACAGTTGATAAATAAGTGTAAGTAAAACCTGTTTAGCAGCCACCTGCCAATAGTGGCCACAAAAAAAAAGTGTTCCTCTCGGAGAGAAGGAACAATATCATCATACCTGTCTATAGAGGGTCAACCTGTCTACAGTGCCAATGCTCTTAGTTTCCCTGAGGTGGTCACTATACACAGGTTAGACTTTAGTTGATGAATTGGGAGAAACATTTCAACTATACAGTATATTCTTAATAGGTATACCCTTCACTGTCCCTTCATAATGTACATGTACTTGTCTTCTATAGAGGTAAAACAAGGGATACTTTAATTGCTATCATTAGCTTTAGAGGAGCTGAGGCTGCACTTTATGTGTATGTTAGACCAAGATACTGAACAAAATAGTAGAACAAGTAAGGTGTTGGAGGTAAAATCAGGGCAAATTACATCACATGCATCTCTCACCCTTCCTAATTTACTTCCATAATATTACTAGAACCCTTTATATTGAATCAGAAATACAGCTAACCTGCCTAAAGCCCACGGCACAATACACAATCGATTCTGATCTGAACTAACCAACTGTGTATCTGAACTAAAGCATGTCAAGTATTAGTTCAGATCCTTGATTCATTCGTTGGAACGGATTGGGTAGTGCTGGGCGGTGAGCTTTAGTCCAAACGTGCGTAAGTTGAATATTTAATAATATAATAAGACAGAGTTTTAATATATGCGCATATCACATTGCAGATGCACGACTCTATGCGCTATGTATTATTACCTTGTCGATTTCAGGAGGATTAGTGTTAATATGGCTATATACAAGCCAATAAAGTCTTTATCTATCTCTATATACACTATGTTACATTTTACAGCTAAAATATACAAAGGGCACTATCAAAGCATGATTATAATGCACTAATCTACATTCACATCCTACACATTTTCACATTCATTCAAGTAATATATTACAAATCAAACAACAGTACCTGCTGTACATAAAACACTGAAGTCAGTGCTGAAAACATTGCGTTTATAGCAATAATTGAAGAGTATACAAGTCATGCAGTAACGATATTACTATAACAATACGAGAGTGTGAGCTTCTCACATGGAAGATATAATACCAGTTAAAGTCAAGAAGAATTAAGAATGGCATTGTGCTAACGAAATAATCAGCTAGTGAAGTTGATGGTACCATAACTGTTTCCAGTAAGCACTCTTTAAGGAAATTAAATAATTATTGTGTCTTCCCACATGCGGGATATCCATGATGTAAAGAATATCTAATGAATCTTTTTAAATCAAATTTTGTATCTAATTGTTAGGTGAAAGGGATAATTGTGGTATAACAAAATAGCTATCGATCATATGCCCAACTTGTTTAACAGTATTTAGAACATGATAGAGCATGTATATAAAGTTATCACAGAGCAGTGTTGAGCCATATTATTTGTACTATACCTACATGTAGCTTTACACAGTATCATGTATAAAAGTATAATTAATGTTTAAACATTCCACTTCTTTCGTCATTTATTCTATGTTATCGTCCACTACCTCTCCTTACCTCTCTGGATCTGATTAAATAAATTAAACACCAATTGTAACCAACCTAAAAGAATTTTCTAGTATACATACCGCATAAGAAAATATCAGACAATCTATACAAAAGAATTATCTTTATTTTTCAAGAGTCTATTACTGCAAGGTAACAAACATTCATTTTCAAGCTGAATGCATCTAAACTAACATATATTATAC